>CAUYLG010025264.1:0-32499 GCA_963573385.1 Cacajao melanocephalus
TTTTTTTATCACCACACTGTACAAATTTTTTATTTTTATTTAAATATTTTTTTCTTTTATTTTGGTGCTTTTATTTAAATTTTTTTTTCATTTTTTTTTTTTTTTTTTTTTTTTTTACTATTTGTCAACCCTCTACAAAAAAAATAACAGGTAATGTGAGATAGGTTATAGTGTAGTTTTTTAACAGGTGATATAGATTGTTTAATTTAGAAAAGGGAAAGCACACTGTAGGCCCATAGAGGTGGAAAGATTTTTCTTCTCCAGAATTTTTTCTCATCTCTCTTACCACCCACTGAGTGAGATGCTCATTCTCTGAGCCTCAGAGATGTCCTGGGCACGTCCACTCCTTTATTTGCCACATTTTATTATGATTACAAGCTGGTGGCTGGATATCCTGGTTATCCCAGCACAGTCCCAGTTTATGCCTGTTATCCCAGAATAATCATTAATAGTTTCCTCTTCTATTCTGAAGAGTAACTCAGTTTAGATGATAAATATGATTAGAACATAAACATAAACTGAAGACCACATAGCTCAGGTTTTTTTATGCTGTTGCATTCAAAAGAGCACAATCTAATAAACAAGAGTAATTAGAAATGTTTCTTGGGGCTCAAAATCATTAAAGGGGATCTAATTTTGAACCTACAACAACACTCTTCAGAAGTTTATTTCTCTCTTCTCTAAGAACCACTGATAGCTGTGACTGCTCTGAAGCTCTTCAAATATAACAACCCTAACTTTACTGACACCCAACCCACATCTCTTGTCTCTTTTGCCTCTCTTAATGATTTTTTAAAAAATCATGCATCTTCTGTTGTCTCTTCTCTTTCCTCTATACATTCTCTTAATTCTGCATTACAAAGCCCCTGAAGTCAACTTGGCAAAGACTCTCTTTGGAAGGTGAGGCAGGAGAAGTATCCGAACTGGCAGACAAAGTTGTTCTGAGTGGGTTGGAAGTGGGAGGAGGGAGGCTGGGAACTCTCATTGATGAGTAAATCTCATCTCTTTCACAAGTTATCTGAGAGTGGAGCTACAAGGCTTGCATCTCAGTGTACAGCATAGTGCCTGGCACAATAAGGAACTTGAAAATGTGAGTAAATGGAGGCAAATTAGGGAGACCCTGGACCTGGCTGAGAAGGAGGAAGATTTGAGTGGGTGTAGAGGCAGTTGCAGGGCATTCCAGGGAAAGAAAGATCAGGGAATCTGGGTCTATTTTTCTGTGGTGGAATGTGCATGAGGATGGGGGACAGTGAAGAGACTTGGCAGAGAGCATTGGAACCCCTCAATGGGGAAAAATAGAGAATCTATTTTTCACTTAATAATGGTTTAATAGTGGAAGCCATCTGTTGGCTTTCAAAAGTGGAGACACTCAAGAAGGGCTTGAAACCCCTGGAAAAAGACTGTATGGCAGAGAGCCACGGTAGGTTCATGAAGCAGGCAGTCACTCGATGGCAGTGCTTTATTAGATTAATTCACCAGTTTTGTTTGGTGTAGTTTGTATGCTTGGTACATTGGATTGCTTTGTGATGGATAAAGAGCATATAGCACATAGAAGAAACTCAATAAATAATGACTAACATCATCATCACCACTATAATCATCACCATCAACACCATCGTCATTATCATCACCACCACCACCATCACCATTATCATCATCATCACCTTCATCATCACCATCATTACCACCGCCATCATCATTACCATTATCATTATCACCAGCATCACCACAATCATAATCATCGTCATCATCATCTCCATCACCATCATTATCACAATCACCATCATCATATTCTTCACTATTATTGTTTTCATTATTGGGAAAGTTCTGAGACAGAAAAAAAGCTGGAAGATTGTTAAAGGGAGATATTGTGGAAGACAATAGAGAAGCTTCTCTGGAAGAAAGGAGATTCCAAATATTAGAAGGGCTGGGTGGTGAAATAGGGAGGAGAGACCTTCTATAGCACTTTCTTTGTAAAGTTAGGATGAGAGGGGGAATCAGAGAGCTGATTTCATTTTGGCATTAATGAACTATCTCACATTCAAAATGTCTGACTATGGGATAGCTTATCACCTGAGGAAGTGAAGTCCCTGATGTTGGAAGAGGCAAGCAGAATCTAGGTGATTGCCTGCCAGGGATGTTACACATGCTTTCATAAACATGTGGAAGAGAAGATTCATTTCCTCTGAGATCCCTCTGAACTGAAAGAGGCAAGGGACTTGTAGACCTTCAGGGGCTGCACTAAGTTGGTAGTGGTTGGAATGGCAAAAAAGGATCATGGTCTGTACCAGTGGTTCTCAACTGAGGACAATTTTGCCCTGCAGAGAATACTTGGAAATGTCTGGAAACATTTTTGGTTGTCAAAACTGGGGGGAGGGTGCTACTGGCAGGTAGTGGGTAGAAGCCAATGCTCTGCTAAGCATCCTACAATGCACAGGACAGCCCCCCCACCACAATAAAGAACTATTTAGCCCAAAATGTCAATAGTGTCAAGGCTGAGAAAACCTGGTCTACATTTTTTTTTTTTTTGAGATGGAGTCTCACTCTGTCACCCAGGCTGGAGTGCAGTGGCATGATCTCGGCTTACTGCAACCTCCACCTGCTGGGTTCAAGCAATTCTCCTGCCTCAGGCTCCCAAGTAACTGGGACTACAGGTGTGCACCACCATGCTGGGCTAATTTTTTGTATTTTTAGTAGAGACAAGGTTTCACCACGCTGGCCAGGCTGGTCTCGAACTCCTGACCTCGTGATCCACCCGCCTCGGCCTCCCAAAGTGCTGGGATTACAGGCATGAGCCACCATGCCCAGCCACTGGTCTACATTTTAATAAGTCCATTGTAGTCTTCTATAGAGTGAAGAGAGTTGCTGGGTGGATAAGTGCTGACTCACATTCACTAGGTCATATTTTCCTAAACAATAAGCCAGAAATATTGCCACACATGCCCTTTGTGTTGTAGTTTTCACACCCATCTTAAAGATTCCTTGTTTTTTCTTTAAAGGTTCTTTGAAGTCAGTTCAACTGGTTAAGAAATGCAGTAGGTGATAAGGACAAACTCACTCTTCAATCTTGCCTGCAGTCTAATTCTGGCTGCTGTCCGGTAGGCTCTGTGGAGTGCAGTTTTGTATTTAACCTCCTTCTTGGAGGGTAACTGACTTTTTTGAAGGCTGGAGATGGATAAACAGGATTCATACTTCATAGATTTTTTTCTTGGTAGCCTGGCCAATTTCCTCATTTGGTACACAGCTTGCAAATATTTAGGGTAACCGCAAGTCCAGGTTTACCTAAAATCATCATGGTTTACTCATATTGTGGTGGAGTGATTACTAATAGTGCCTTCGTTTACCATCAAAAGTGTCTTGGCTTAGAAAATAAGTTATATGGCCACTTACTCTATTACTTGGCCAATGAGTATTTTGATGATACATTCATACCATTTTAAAGAATATCTATAACCTAGGAGGTGTTGGTTTAAAACAACTCATTGACACTAGCTAATCTGATTCATCATCACCATCATCATAAAAGCTAATCTGAATAACTTTTCCAAAATAGTGATGACTTCTGTCCTTCAAACCATTCTTTCACCCATTTCCCCTCATAAGTCACAGGCCACATTTGTGACTTGTGTATACCAGGGGGATTAAATCTGTGGCTAGAGATAGAAGTAAATTATTTGCATAGGGTCCTTTCTCTGTATATCTTTATTGACTTTGGATGTCAACTTTACTTTGACCCATTGCTCAACTCAGAAACAGACTTCTATATGACAAACAGCACTCCTATAACCTTTCAGATGACTTCTTCCTAAATCATGACCAGTTCTATATTAATTCGTACATCCTATTTTGTCTTTGCTATCCACTCTTCAACTCTCTCCTAAACCACTGACGTTTTTTCAACTTTGATTCCCAAAGAGATGATTTCAAGCCATAGTTTCGTTGGTTTCCTGAAGCACATAAAAAGGATAGATCTGATTAGGTGAATCCATATTTCACAAATACAATGTATAGAGTCTCATCATTGAATACTTCAGACACAGAATGATATCTGTTGTAGGAAAGTTTCTGGCCATAAAGACCACAAACTGCCTTCCCTTTGTCTTGATTATGTTTTTCCTTCATTGTACTGTTCTATGCTGTACTCTTCTCAGCTCTTTGGGGCAGGGAGTCAGGGAGTTGTTTGTTCAGCAGGTGCTATGTATAGTAAATTGCTGCATGCATTTATGTTGCTATATAAATAATGAACAATTCTGCACTCACAGACACTTTGATAGCCACAGTGATAATATATATCCCTTATTTTAGAAAAAAATGTACATAAGAGTTTTACCTTGCTTCAGCAGATAAGACATATCAGATTGGCACATGACCTTGTTTTTCTTTTTCAAGACCATAGTGTAACAGTTCATCAGATTGCTCATAAAATATGCCAGTTGCTTAGAATGCAGATAAACATGATGTTTTCAGTATTCAATCAATCCCAGAAATCATCCTATTTTCTCTTCCCAATTAAATCCCCCTTGGGGTTTATATTATAGGTTAAATAATTAGGAGGTTCCTTTCCTATTTCTTCTCTCTGCCCTCACAGCTTAATATGTCAGAGCAGATGTGTAGTCAGAAGCGTGGGCTTGGGAGTCAGTCATGAATTGGAAAACTGAACCTATCACTTACCAGCTGTGTGAGCTTGGACTTGTTACCTCAGTTGTCTCATATGCTTTAGAGGTTAACAGAGCTTATCTGAAAGGGGCATTGTGCAATTAAACTAGATAGTGTGTATGTATACATCTCTAGCACTTGGAACAGAGTAACTCAAAATAAGGCAACAATTCTTTGTAGGTGTTCCCATGTCTCTACCCTTAATTCAACTATCATCATCTGTCCACATGCCTGTCCTCATCACTACATAGTGAGCAACTTAAGGCCAGGCACATTGCTTCTTTATCTATGTAGCTCCAGAGTCTAGCCTAGCAAATAGGAGGCATTCAATATGTATTTCCTGAATCAATAAACCAATGGATGAATTTGGCAGTTTTGGAGGGTGTCAATTTATCGTTACTTTCCTTGTCTAGACTTAAAAAAATGCCCTCTGAAAGTTTCAAATTGGGCAATGTTCAGGGTCTCCCATTGTCCTGAGTGCAATGTGTGATTTGGCTTCGGGATGACTGCCGCTCTCTTCCCCTAGCACCAGAGATTGTCTTAGGCTACTGCTGTGGAGTAGATGCTGTTGGTGCCCTGCCCACATCACCTTCACTGGGCAGGTTCCTCCAATCCACAGCTCCTATGAATGTTGACTACTGGAAGCACACAGCTGTAGCTTTTTGGAGATTTCCCCTCTATTAACAGGAGCCTCCTGTTCACAGACATTGGGGGGTAGACCCACCCTCCCAGTCAGGTAGTCTGCTGTAGCCAATGACTGACTGATACAGGAGTACAAAAGCCTGACCCATCTGGAATCATGCTTAAACTAAAGCCAGATCAGCTTGACAGGATTGTGGAGCTGGTCAGTAAGCCACGAGGCTGTCAATATTGGGGCTGCACGTCTCAGCCTTTGATCAATGCACACATATGGGGTAACATGAAGGCCTTTCTACAGTTTTCTTATTAGTGCCCCCTCTGACCTGAGTCTTCAGACCCACTATAGCCTCTGGTAGTTTCCTCCTTTTTTTTGTACTTTGTTCACATTTGGAAAAGACAGGTCATATTTCAGTATTTCAGATGTGAAGATTATTAAACTTACCAAGACTTACCAGTTTCTAGCAAAGTATCAACGTAAGTTTCTAATGAATGTTTAATAATTCTTGACATTTGCTAAGAAAATTAATATTAACGAAATGTTGCTTTAAAAACTGAAGTCCAGAGTGCCAGAATGTTCTCTTTGTATCACTGACAGAAGTACAGGTTAACTTATTTGTGGTAAACCGTTTTCCAGAATGGTTAGAATATAATGTTCTGATAAGATAGGGAGGGAAATGATAGAACTGATTCTCCAAAGACTATGTTCAAGTTTGTCAAAAACGAAACCAAATGTATTTTTCCTCTGACAATATCAAGATTTTGCAATGCTTCAAGTCGGAAAGTATGAACATCTGTTAACTTAGCATTAGAGGTACGTAGCAAAACATATTCTAATAATAGAGATTATTCGCTTGTTACCATGTTGTAACAGAGAGCTGGGATTCAAGACACAAAGAGCTGGTTTGATCAGTTTGCACAATGCCCAGGAGGTTTCCAGAAATGGATCTGCATCACATCCACCGTCACCACCCAGATCTTGTCTATAAGGTTGGTGCTGGAATGATGTTAAAGACCATTTATTCCAATTTCCCTGTTTTACTTCCCAGATGGAGAAACTGATTACTGAGAAACGCAGTGACCACACACTTTTAAAACCATGTAACAGCCCCATTCCTGTGCCCTTGAGATGGAAAGACCAAGGAGCTGTTGCTAAGCTGTCTACACTGGTCAGGATCTGAATGAGCCAGGTGGACAGCTCAGGCGGGAGGTATGTAAAGGTTGTGTTTTCTCCTATCCTCTAAGTGTAAGGGAACAGGCTGTTCTGTATTACCACAGACCCAGACACGAGAGGGGAAGTGCACAGTGACAGCCGATATCCTTACCCACACTCCCATACTTTGGGCTGGTTCTAGGTATTCTAGGATCACTTATGGCAACCCTAGGCTGATACGAGTCCATACTGCCAACATAAAGCTGGAAGTAGCCTGGGGTAGAAAGAGTGGTGTGTGTTTTGAACCCTGTTATGAACACCTCTGGGGCTCGAGGATGCTGGTTTTAGATTTCAGTCTCAGGAATGCCTAATGTATTTCAGAGGTAAGGAAATGTGGAAGAAGTTCAGAATTGGGATTTTTATCCATCCATCCCCGAGGAGACTGGATATCTTGCCAACAAAGACCACCTGAGGGATGCGTGGGGTCAAGCTGGTTGGGGTGCATACAACCCTATGGGTGGATCCAGTGCAGAGGTGGGGGCTGTGACACATGGCATGATGGCCCCTCAACTATGTGTATGCTACGATGACTTTCAGGAGCCACCTGCTCTCTCCCAGCCTATGTCAATGACCAAATACTTGAGAGAATTCAGAGATTACCATCAAAGGTGGAGCCAGGCAAGGGAGGGAAGACTAAAGAAGAGAGAAACGGAATCTAGAATGGTTCTGGTGTAGATCGAATCCTAACTTTGAAGGACACTCATTTGCATTGTATTCAGAGTACTGCTGATTGGGGTCCCCAGAGCACAGACTCAGAGCGCTGACTCTAATACATGCAAACCTTGTGTGTTGAAGGGGAGCTGAGAGAAATAATAAAGTAGCAACCAATAAATAAGTAATCCTGCAACAAACAAACGGACCCCCCTCCACCATTACCACTTGAAATGGCCTCATTTTTTAAAAATAACAAACATAGAAATAAAAACAACAAATATCTTCTTCTGTGTAATTCTCTCTCAAGAGCCATAAGCAGCTGGAGGAGATGGAAAATAGATTGTGTTGGTAGCAAAACAATTGTCCGTGACATTTTCAGAGGGAATGGAATTCTAGCTGAGAAGTGATACAGCTGTAAGAAAACACAGTGCTTAATGCATTAAGTTTATTTCATGAACTTCTTTTTAATACTAGCAGGCAGAGACTTTTAAAAATGACATTGTGCCCTTCCTAAACTCTGGAGTCATATTACTTAGTATTTGTGGTAATTTTCAATCAAGAGAGTTATTGTCATCACTGTAGATATTCAGACAGATGACAAGTAATAGTGATAACAGATTGGAACAGGAAACAGCCATGGAGTGTTTTCCAGTGTATCTATAGGGAGCTGCTCCGTCACTAGATTCCTGATTGAGGTTGGGTGGAGCGCACAACCCCCCTACGTCCATAGTCATCTCATATGTGTTTGATTTGAGGACCTCTGAAGTAAGAGCTTTGGTCTAGCAATGTTGGCATTACAACAATATTCTGATCGAGCAAGGGAGCTGAAGAACCCAGCAATGGAGTGGGGACTAAGGCTGTGTGTGATGCCAAATGTATAGCTCTCACCTCTATTTGTGGGACCAGCAGAGGTTCTGAGCCTTTTCTTCTCTCCTGCTTCTGTGCACATGAGGGCTGGTATTCTCATGCACCACACATTGCCATGCATATTTCTGAATTTTGATGAATCCCCACAAAATGTTGCAGAGAAGTAGAGCAAATAACATTACAGTTTTTATGGTATTCATAAAATATATTTTATAAGCATGTGAGTAATGAATCAGCCCTTTTGGAGGTCTCAAAACTTGTCCTTCGACAAAGAAAATACGACTTAACCAATTTCAAAAAAGTGATTGAACTTATAAAAAGCGACTTGATGCTTCCAGACTGTCACTCCGTAAGTAATATTAACCAGCTAGAAAGTATGTGCTGTTAAATAATGAACACAAATAAAACTTATTTCATACAAAAATCACAATATGCAGATTTATTGGTTTTCAACATACTCTTATTACTATGAATAATATTATTGCTGATTTCGTTTGATAATCATTTTTTCTACCTTTGATTTTGAAACGACAGTTGGGATGCACTCAGCACACGCTGGTAGCATCCTTCTTATCTGTGTACACTGAAACCTTGGATGTGCCTATCAATCACGCTTCTTCAGCTACTAGTATATCCTTACTTAGGTCAACTAAGAAATAAAGCAGAATTAACTATAAAATCACAACTCAGAAGCACTATAAAAATGCATCATTCCCAGAGAAAATTTTAAATGAAATTAAATTCTTTATGTTTTTATTATAAAGTCATACTTGTGTATTGTATAATCTAAAGGCAAAGTATAAAATGGAGAAAGTTGACTTCTCCCACACATGATCACACTCTACAAATAAAACACTATTAATACTAGAGGCCCTCATTCCATCTATCTATCTATCTTCCTATCTATCTATCTATCTATCTATCTATCTATCTATCTATGTATCTATGTATCTATCTATCTATCTATGTATCTATCTATCTGGTTTTATATATATATATGTGTGTATATATATATATGGTAGGTATATATAAATATATAGTAGATTACAGGGTGATTGCATTTTAAAAAAAATATATATATATTTTATTGTACTTTAGTTTCTGGGGTACATGTGAAGAACATGCAGGATTGTTGCATAGGTACATACATGGCAATGTTGTTTGCTGCCTCCAACCCCATCTCCTATATCTGGCATTACTCCCCATGTTATTCCCCCCACAACTCCCTACCCCCCACTGTCCCTCCCCTAGTCTCCCCCCAACAGAACTCAGAGTATGAAGCTCCCCTCCCTGTGTCCATGTGTTCTCATTGTTCAACACCCACCTATGAGTGAGAACATGTGGTGTTTGATTTTTCCGTTCTTGTGTCAGTTTGCTGAGAATGATGGCTTCCGGGTTCATCCATTTCCCTACAAAAGACACAAACTCGTCATTTTTTATGGCTGCATAGTATTCCATAGTGTATATGTGCCACATTTTCCCTGTCCAGTCTATCATCGATGGGCATTTGGGTTGGTTCCAAGTCTTTGCTATTGTAAACAGTGCTGCAATGAACACGCGTGTGCATATGTCTTTTTAAGAGAACGATTTATAATCCTTTGGATATATGTGCAGCAATGGGATTGCTGGGTCAAATGGAATTTCTATTTCTAGGTCCTTGAGGATTCACCACACTGTCTTCCACAATGGTTGAACTAATTTACACTCTCACCAACAATGTAAAAGTGTTTCTATTTCTCCACATCCTCTACAGCATCTGCTGTCTCCAGATTTTTTAATGACCATCATTCTAACTGGGGTGAGATGGTATCTCAATGAAGTTTTGATTTGCATTTCTCTAATGACCAGTGATGATGCGTATTTTTTCATGTTTGTTAGCCCTACATATGTCTTCTTTTGAAAAGAGTCTGTTCATATCCTTTGCCCACTTTTGAATGGGTTTGTTTGTTTTTTTTCTTGTAAATCTGTTTTAGTTCTTTGTAGATTCTGGATATAAGTCCTTTGTTAGATGCGTAGATTGCAAAAATTTTTTCTCATTCTGTTGGTTGCTGATTCACTCTAATGATTGTTTCTTTTGCTGTGCAGAAGTTCTGGAGTTTAATTAGATCCCATTTGTCTATTTTGGCTTTGTTGCCAATGCTTTTGGTGTTTTAGTCATGAAGTCCTTGCCTATGCCTATGTCCTGAATGGTTTTGCCTAGGTTTTCTTCTAGGTTTTTTATGGTGTTAGGTCTTATGTTTAAGTCTTTAATCCAATTTGAGATAATTTTAGTGTAAGGTGTCAGGAAGGGGTCCAGTTTCTGCTTTCTGCACGTGGCTAGCCAGTTTTCCTAACACCATTTATTAAACAGGGAATCCTTCCTCATTGCTTGTTTTTGTCAGGTTTGTCAAAGATTAGATGGTTGTAGATGTGTGGCATTTCCTCTGAGGACTCTGTTCTGTTCCATTGGTCTATACCTCTGTTTCAGTACCAGTACCATGCTATTTTGATTACTGTAGCCTTGTAGTATAGTTTGAAGTCAGGTAGTATGATGCCTCCAGCTTTGTTCTTTTTGCTTATAATTGACTTGACTATGCAAGCTCTCTTTTGGTTCCATATGAAGTTTAAGGTGGCTTTTTCCCAGTTCTGTGAAGAAGGTCATTGGTAGTTTGATGGGGATAGCGTTGAATTTATAAATTACTTTGGGCAGTATGGCCATTTTCATGATATTTATTCTTCCTAACCATGAGCATGGAATGTTTTTCCATCTGTTTGTGTTTTCTCTTATTTCCTTGAGCAGTGGTTTGTAGTTCTCCTTGAAGAGGTCCTTTATATCCTTTGTTAGTTTTATTCCTAGGTATTTTATTCTCTTTGTGGCAATTATGAATGGCAGTTTGTTCTTGATTTGGCTCTCTTTAAGTCTGTTATTGGTGTATAGGAATGCTTCTGATTTCTGCACATTGATTTTGTATCCTGAGACTTTGCTGAAGTTGCTTATCTGTTTCAGGAGATTATGGGCTGAGACAATGGGGTCTTCCAAATATACAATCATGTCATCTGCAAATAGAAACAATTTGACTTCCTCTTTTCCTAATTGAATAGCCTTTATTTCTTTTTCTTGCCTGATTACTCTGGCTAGAACTTCCAATACTATATTAAATAGGAGTGGTGAGAGAGGGCATCCTTGTCTAGTGCCAGATTTCAACAGGAATGCTTCCAGTTTTTGCCCATTCAGTATGATATTGGCTGTGGGTTTGTCGTAAATAGCTTTTATTATTTTGAGATACGTTCCATCGATACCTAGTTTATTGAGAGTTTTTAGCATAAAGGGCTGTTGAATTTTTACAAAAGCCTTCTCTGCATCTATTGAGATAATCATGTGGTTTTTGTGTTTGGTTCTGTTTATGTGGATGAATTACGTTTATAGACTTGCGTATGTTGAACCAGCCTTGCATCCCCGGGATGAAGCCTTCTTGATCATGGTGGATAAGCTTTTTGATGTGCTATTGCAATCGGTTTGCCAGCATTTTATTGAAGATTTTTGCATCTATGTTCCTCATCGATATTGGCCTGAAGTTTTCTTTTCTTGTTGAGTCTCTGCCAGGTTTTGGTATCAGGATATTCTTCAGCTTTTAAACAGTCAAGGAACATAAGAAGTTAGCATAAGAAAACAGTTACAACTGTGCATCTAAATTCTAACTCTCAAAAACTGCTTAGGAGGTAGAAATTAACATACCTTAAATCACTCCATCCCAGGAAAGCCAAACCCATGACCAATCTATTTATTCTATTTATTATTTGTACACAGCATAGAAAGATGACTGATAAAAAGAATCCATAGCTTCTCCTACACCTGCACTCAATTACTATATACTGAATAAACTACTGTGAATCAAGAACTCACTGGAGGCTAGATACATAGTACTGCATGGTGGTTAGTACCATATCTAACAAATACATTATAGATATTTCTTGATTGAGCAGAAATATGAGCCAAAACTCAAATTCCCCAACTTCCTGATTCAAATTTTATATGTAACCTCTTGAGCTTCATTGCAGATAGGGATTTACCAACTTGCCTCCATTAGAACGAAAGGAAAACCAAATTCAGCTTCGCAGAAGCAAGATTTAAAGGAGAAAGATGAATCTGCAGAAAAGTCTGCTCTTACAGTGGTAATGAGTGGAGATATGAACATGGAAGCTATTTATTTGTATGTCCTTGAGAGAAACCAAATTTGTCTGTCTGTAAAAGTATTGCAGCTTATTTTTGTACCCCAAAGGCAAAATCACAATGGACCTAAGAATGCTAACTTCTTCATCCCTGAAATGACTTCTACATAGAATATTCCTCTCCCATCTCTCCTTTCTTTATATGCTATTTGGTCAAAGCCAGGGATGGAAAGTGCCTACATGTTAATGCACTGAATATAGTAATAATAAACATTTGTTTTGAACTCTATTTTAAATTAGTAACAAGATGTTTACATTGAGAGCTCACTGGAAGCCTGTATTTGTGAATAATATTAGTTAATCATTGAACCACCCTATGAACTTACCAGGTACTATATAGAATAAAACATGTGACTATAGTTTGCCCTTTATGTCTCTGTGTTAGTTAGCTAATAGCGTAGGTCTGAGAGCATGTTCTTACAAATGGTAAAATAAAATATACAAAATAGCAATAAAACAAGCCAAAAATCTCAACAGATGGAGACAGGAAAGGTTAAGGTTGACATTCCTTCTTTAAAGTCACTGTGATGGGGTGAGGGTAGAGAAATGTCAAACAGAAAGGCAATAAAACAAATAAGTCACCACTGTAGCCTGCTTATGTCAAAATCTCAAAGGTGACCAAAAAGGCCTTTCAAGTCTACATAAAGATGGGAAAATACCAATAATTATGCCTCCTACTTATCACCTTTCAGAAACTAGAGACATTTTACAAACTTTAACTCATTAATCCTCACAACATGACTGTGAGTCAAGTGGATGACAACTGGTCTACCCTGTTTTGCAGAAAAATGATGAGACCCAGGGGATGTGACAAGCAGCAGAGTTGCTGCACCATGCCTGTGGGGCAGCCAGGGAAGAAATCTAAGCACTTGCTAGCAAAAACCTAGACATAAAATCCACAGAAACTCAGGTCCCCAAAAGAAATTTGCTATTATAACACATTCTAAAATTCTAAGATGAAAAAGTCAGCCATTCTCTTCTAATGAGCTGCCAGGAGTATAATTCTCTGGTCTGTTCCTTCTAGGTGTTAATGAGAATTTTTTATTTTTTTTAGAGAATCTTGATGCTGTCAGTAAAAAACATGGAGCCAAAGCTTTAAGAGCATATGTCGTTAAATACTAACAATGAGGTCCACACATATATGTATATATAGGTAGCCTGTGCTATTTTTCAAAATATTGATTGTCACTCCCTGAAGGAGATCAAAGTCAGGCATTGTGTTGTGACTTGTGCTGTCTCTCTGAAAGATGACCAAATATCACTACCCTGTTGATATCAGGTTTGACCATTTAACTGCCTTTGGCCAGTGAAATATGAGCAAAAGTTGTATTTGTCACTTTTGAGAAGAAGCTGTAAGCATTAACATGTCGTTAGCCAACTGTATTTTCCCTCTGCCACAAGACCTGCAAGTTTCAGATAAGAAACCATTCCATCAATTCTCCGAAGGTCACACAGCTGGAAATGGACAGAGCAGGGATTTGAGCCCAAGCACTTGGGCTCCAGCACCTGTGCTCTTAGCCTTTATTCTATACTTTTACCACTGTAATAGTGTGCCCTGAAGAGTCAGGGTGAATGATTGAATAGAAATCTTATAATCAGCAATTTCTTTAGGCATTGGAGACAATCTAATGTAAGCTTAGAAAAGCAGTAATTAATTAAATGATTAAATGATTTTATTCTCTGTATATATGATTGGTCAAGCTCTTTATGCAATAGGTACATTTTTAATGTTAGGTGGGACCCCACTGATACTTTAAGAAAAAAGTGGCAAACTCTCTGTCTAATAGGCTAATACTTGACCTCAAGGATTTTAATTCCAATTCTTCACTCTCAACTATAATCTGGCTTCTCACCAGTGCTTTGCTTCTATCAACTGACAAATCCCTAGTTTGTTCCTCCTCTTTGCATGGTTTTTTAACCATAGTTACTCGTTACTATGAACTGAATGTTTGTATCTCCCCAGAATTCAAATGTTAAAACTCTAACACCCAATGTGATGGTCTTTGGAGGTGGGGTCTTTGGTGAGTAATTAAGTTTAGATGAGGTCATGAGGATTTGTGTCCATGATGGGATTAATGTCGTTATATGAAAAGGAAGAGATCAGAGCTCGAGCTCTTTCTCCATCAAGTGAGGACACAAGGAAAAGGCAGCTGTCTGCAAGCCAGGAAGTGGGCGACCTCACCAGACACTGAACCTGCTGGCACCTTGATCTTGGACTTCACAGCCTCCAGAGCTGTGAGAAATAAATGTCTATTGTTTGAGTTAGACAGTCTATGGCATTTTGTTAGAGCAACCCAAACCGACTAAGACATGCTTTCCAATGATTATTGTTTTTTGTTCCCAGTTTTTCTACACAGGAAACAGAGATCCAAACTACAATTTTTGAATACAAGTTTCTACTCCAGTAGGCTACTTCCCTGTCTTTCCCATCTCAATAATCAGCATCTCCATTAGCCCAGTTGCTCAGAACCCAAATAAAAAGTCATTATTGATTCCCTTCTTTCCCTCACACCCTTCATTTAATACATCAGCATATACTGTCACTCTGTCTCTAAAATGTGTCCTACACGGCCGGGCACAGTGGCTCACTCCTGTAATCCTAGCACTTTGGAAGGCTGAGGTGGGTAGATCACAAGATCAGAAGTTCAAGACCAACCTGGCCAAGATGGTGAAACGCCATCTCAACTAAAAATACAAAAATTAGCCCAATGTGGTGGCACTTGCCTGTAATCCCAGCTACTCAGGAGGCTGAGGCAGAGAATTGCTTAAACCTGGGAGACAGAGGTTGCAGTGAGCTGAAATTGCGCAATTACACTCCAGCGTGGGCAACAGAGCATGACTCCATCTCAAAAAGAAAAAAATGTCCTAACAATTTGTTAATACTCTACCACCACTCTCAACCCCTGAGCCAGCAACACTCCCAGGACTATAGCAATAGTTTCCTAGCTGGTGTCCCTGCTTACTCTTGACCTTCTGCAAACTGTTCTCCTCAGAGCAGCCAGGGCAATCCTCCCAAAAGATAAATGCGATTGTGACACTCTCCTTCCCTTATTCAAGAGCTTCCCATCCATTGGTGTGCTGGTCAATATTTAACAACCAGCTTGAAAGCACTGAACACAAGCTTGGGAAGAGGTGTAACAATCAGGTCTCATTAATGGTATAAACAACTTCCAGGACATCACATGTTTTCATTACACTTAGAAAAAAATCCAAAGTTCATACTATGAATTCATGCCCTGCATGGTTTCCCTTGTGGCCCCTCAAACCTCACTCCTCTTCTTGTTCATTGCCCTCAAGCAGTGAATTAAAGGGAAGGCTAGAGAACCAAGATTAGGGAAGAACAGGAATGAGAGGAGGTCTGGGCATCTTGAGGTAAGAACAGAGTAGTAATAATAGTACCAGTATATGTAAGTTGCAGTTGTAATACATACTCTACTTAATATATACCAGGTACATTGTAAGCCGTTTAGATATTTACTATATATCTATTAAATAGTATTAACTTATTTAATACAACAGCCCTCCAAATTCAGTACTATTCATGGTTTCACTTTAGAGATTTAAAAAAAAAGAGAGAGAGAGAGACATCTGAGGCATAAAGAAGGTAAGTAGGCCAGGTGCAGTGGCTCACACCTGTAATCCCAGCATTTTAGGAGGCCAAGTTGGGTGGATCATGAAGTCAAGAGATCAAGACCATCATGGCCAACAAGGTGATACCCCATCTCTACTAAAAATACAAAAAAAAAATTAGCTGGGCATGGTAGTGCATACCTGTAGTCCCAGCTACTTGGGAAGCTGAGGCAGGAGAATCGCCTGAACCCAGGAGGCGGAGGTTGCAGTGAGCCGAGATCGCGCCACTGCACTTCAGCCTGGCAACAGAGTGAGACTCCATCTCAAAAAAAAAAAAAAGGTAACTAATTTGCCCTAACTATGGTCACTTAAACCACAAGTAACTTGCTTTAGCTGTGATATAACCAGGAGTTAAACCCAGGCTATCTGGCTCTAGGTTGCTGTTCTTAGACATACTCATTGTACTACAGGGCTTTTCTAATGGATCGTCAATTCAGGGCCTCAGTGGCTTCAGTCATTTTCCTCTCTTTGTGTTATTTCACCAAGATTCAAATTCCCAGGAAAGACACCACAGTTGGAATGGCTTGGGTCCCATGACCAGCCCTTGGCCAAGGGAAACTATGTCACTCTCTGAGAGTGGTCCCAGTACTGCACAGAAAATAGCAAAAGGAACAACCTTAAAGTAAATCATGGTGGCATCACCCAAAGCAAAGGGAATGGATCTTGTCCAACTAAATACCAAGTCTCCACCACACCATTTAATTTTCTAATTAAGTTTTCTAAAGTTTCTAAGAGCCCTCTCATTCCATGATGTGTCTGTGATCTTCTTTTCTTTCCTTTTCTTTCTTTCTTTTTTTTTTTTTTTGTTTTATAAGATGGAGTTTCACTCTTGTTGCTCAGGCTTGAGTGCAATGGCTGGCATGATCTCAGCTCACTGCAACCTCCACCTCCAAGGTTCAAGCAATTCTCCTACCTCAGCCTCCAAGTAGCATGGATTACAGGCATGCACCACCACGTCCAGCTAATTTTTGTGTTTTTAGCAGAGATGGGGTTTCAACATGTTGGCCAGTCTAGTTTCGAACTCCTGACCTCATGATCCACCCACCTCTACCTCCCAAAGTGCTGGGATTACAGGCATGAGCCACTGCGCCTAGCTGTGTCTATGATTTTCATAAACCCTCTAAGAGTAAGGCAAGAACCAGCACAGGACACTAATATACTTTACAGGAGAAAAAAAAGAACAGGAGAAACAATTGAGAACCATTTCCTGACCTTTTAACGTGTATCAGAGTACTGTGGTAACAGCTTTACATATAATTTCATTTCATTCTCTCAGTGCTATGAAATATTTCACATATGCGCATTTTCAAGGTTACAAAGATCTAATGATTTGCCCAAGGTCACACAGCCAGTAGAGCTGAGACTTAAACTCCAATTTTTCAGATCAGAATTTTAATTTTCTTAATTTCTAAGATATTAAGATATGCTTGACTGTATAAAAATTGGAACAGTTATTTTGGTAATGAGAAAACAATTTTAAGCATATATAATATGTATAATATGCAAATGAGTTTTAATAAAAACCTGAGAAGATTAAATTATCGATGTGAAATTTTTAAAGTTAAAAGTACTAATCAGATAGAATATATTATTCTATATGGTGCAAGGATATTATAATGACACATTGATTATAAAATATATTGACCTAGTAAAGTAACAAAAAAGACTGCTTTTTATAATAAAAGCATCAAAACCTCAAACTTTCTTTATAATCTCACATTTTAGGTGTTGACACCTCTGATCTCCAGCCCTGGGAAGGAGAATGGAGTAAAAAATTAAGAAGGAAAAAAGGTTGAACGTTGATGATGCCTTCCAGTCTCCTGCAAATCAAGTGGGTGGTTTGTTCAATTTAACCCTCCATTTTCCTTGTAATGAAAAAAATCAGTTCACTTACAGAGAAGTTTTTGCAGGCAATAACAATTTCCTGTTAATTTAAACCATTTTTTAATGAAGGGAAGGTTAATACAAGGAAATTTATTTCCTTCCCAAAGTACAAGAAGGAAATGCCATAGAGAAAGATGCAAATAAATCTATAATTAGTCTTACAGATCAATACACATTTGTTTATCTGTTTGTGAATATTTGGGGGAACAGGTGTGCTATATCTTTATATACATTATCTATACAACATGCAGAAAAAAAATATACAGGCTAGGACTATTAGCCACAGATAGAAACTACAGATATGCCAGGTTAAGTCATTAACTAATTACAGGACTCTGGGCAAGTCACTTGACTTCCCTTTGCCCTTTGGTCCACCCACTAGTTGGGCACTACACAGAAACTCCCTGAATACCAGATGTTACATCAAAGTCACTATTTCCTGGAGGCCAGGCTTGCTGACTTCTTTGAAAAGCACTAAATTTAGAAGTAGCGTGCAAATAATATTGTTCAAATTAAACTCGCTTATTAGTGGTCCAGATGATAATCAAAGGCAAACAGATGGTCGCTTAATTAATGTTATTGGAAGGAAGGCATCTTTAAATGTAGGATTTGTATGAAAAGTTTGCTTTTACTTACAAGTCATTTTTATGATTATATTAGAATGTTGGCGTCTCTTTTCAGAATATAACCTTGTGGAGCCTCACATAGGCATATTGAGCAAGATCAAAGCTTTGGAGAGCCAATGAAAGATTTCTCCAAGTCTAATAAGCAAAATTATGCAGTTAAAATGGAGATCAAAAGCCTTAACCGAAAGCATACAGTTATCCAGAGACCCAGATTGTATATTTTAAGGAATCAAGAGATATCACATATACCTTGCTTTTTAGAAACCTGATTTGTGAAACCAAATCTATACCAGTGCCAAAATAGGGAATAGTTGTTTGTTTCCTTTATGACACATTTATAACAGGATACCTTATGACCCACAATACCTTAACATATTTAAAACAATATTTATTTTTTTCAAGAAACGTGTCATCCTCCTTGTTTGACAAAAATGTGATCAGTAACTATATCTCATTCCCTTCTATACAGAGGACAGAATTATAAACTAAATTCTAAAACACTCAAGATTGCTTTCTACATGTCTCCTGGAGACTCAACCAGCATCAACTCATGTTACTGATGTTAACTAATGTTAGTAACACAATCAAATATCTCTAATATTCTAGGTGTCAAGCAATCTTTACAAAAGTTATTTGTTTGCCCAGCGTGGTGGCTCATGCCTGTAAACCCAGGATTTTGGAAGGCCAAGGTAAATTGCTTGAACTCAGGAGTTTGAGACCAGTCTGAGCAACATGGAGCAACCCCATCTCTACCAAAAAAAAAAAAAAAAAAATTAGCTGGGCATGGTGATGCGCACCTGTAGTCCCAACTACTTGGGAGACCGAGGTGGGAAGATTACTTGAGCCTGGGAGATCAAGGCTACAGTGAGCTGTGTTCATGCCACTGCATTCCAGCCTGGATGACAAAGGGAAATACCGTCTCAAAAAAAAAATCATTTGTCAAAAAAATTAATTACACACATATACCAGTTTTCTTACAGTACAACTGGAGTTGATGGTTAACAACTCTACAAGGTTCTTGTATCATTCAAGGTTCATTCAGAACACAGAACCACAATAGTTATGTGAAATGAATACAAATTTGTTAATTGGGTAACTGATGGGGTAAAAAAGAAAACTCTAAAGTAGCAATGGGCTCCCAAGTGATTACAACTTGCTCTTTCGTTGGGGAAACCTTATTTGTATCGTTTGCCAGTTTCTATGGTGTAAATCCTTCCACCATGGTTGAAAGAAAAAACTCAGGACCTCAATACAACGTCACGTCTGGGGACATCAGAACCAGCGTATGATGCAGGCTTAGAACATCAGCCAGAGCTCCAAACAGGGGTCCCCTTTTAATAGTTTAACTACTTGCAAAATTCCTGAAAATACTTTAGGTAACACCTAAGACATCAGAACCAGTGTACGATACATGCTTAGAACATCAGCCTGTTAATGGTTTAACTACTTGCAAAATTCCTGAAAATTCTTTAGGTAACACCTAAAGAAAACACAGAAAATTATTAGGGCTGGCAGGAAAACACTGAAATTATTAAAACATAGAAGCTTGGAAGAGTAGCCCCGCAGAAGTGAGCATTCTTAGGAGAGGGTGCGGCTCAATTGGTACTGAAGAGAAGAGTTGAGAAAAGGCACCATAGACCTGAGACACAGACCTCTGAAAAATGAGGCGTAGGCAGTGCTAGTGATTCTGAAGTGGAGCACAATATTTGAAAGTGTCTGAGAAAATGCAAATTGGATTCAACTCTTAAAAGCACTGCCAGTGCCAGAAGGGAAAAGCACTGCTAGAGTGCAGCTCACATGAACAGGAAGCTGATGGAAGCCAACAAGAACCAGACAGGAAGGGGCGTGCGCCCTTTTCCTTCTTCACGCGCATTCTCCCTCTAGTGCCCCCTAATGGAAGAGTAACGAGGAACCGCTGAGAAAGCTGAAATGGGTTTTGCAAAGTTCCAGCCCCAACACTGCAGAGACAAATCTAGAAAAAATGATTTGGAGCTGAAAGACAATACTTTTAACAACTGGTACAATTATAATCAGAAGAATAATCCTTTATACGGTATAACACTTTGAATTTTAAAAATTCGTTTGCAATATAACCACTATTTACAGTGTGCCAGGAACCATGCTAAATGTTGAGAATAACCATACTAAATGTTATACATAACATGTCTCATGCAGTTCAACCCCATGGCTGCACCTAGCTGAAAGGGAGCCTGGGAAATAAAAGAAGGGAGCCAACCAATAAAAGAAAGGGAGCCAACAATAAAAGAAGAGTTCAATTTAAAAAAAGAAAAAAGTAGTAGAAGAAGAGAGTATGGATATTGGTTTGGCAATTACACATTTCAGTCACAGGAGACAGGACTGGTAGGATCAATAGCCTATCACCCTTTTACTTTCTGTTGACTCTGTGACCCAGATTTCCCAAGGCAGCCTCAGTTAAAAGTATTCTACCCTTTTCTCCCTAAATGCCCCCATACTTGTTAGTTCATGTGTGCTGACTTTGGTTTGGAAAATACATATCAGTATAAACTGCTTACTTGTTTTCTGGTGTATTCTTTAAAAACTCCATTTCCTCTTACTTCAGGTACAACTAACTCTAAACCTAAGCCTCCAGGAAGAGCTTTTACAATTTTTCTTTCCTTTTTGACCATTTTGCCAAACTTTTATCCTTTTCAGTAATTCAATTTAACATTTTGGGGGATTTAGAACCATTCTTGGATGCTACTCAATAGGATATGTCAAGAGGGCATGTTAAACCTCATCTGTAATAATCTTCTCCTTCAACAGACTTCTACTCTCCTTTTCATCCAAGACAATTGTGAATTTGAAAAGTGAGAGTTAGGAGATCATAAGAGTTTTCCTGTGAGCTGTTTACTCTTTCCTTCATCCTTACTTTATACTATCTTAACCATATACAACCTTAACCAACGAGTCAGTTTCAAGAAGATGGGAAAGCGTTCCGCATAAACACAGTACCCAGCATCTCCTCTCCTCTCCCTCTCTCTCTCCCTGTCCTTTTCCCTCCAAGAAATATGGCCATGAGAAACAGTAATCAAGCTCCAGTGGACAAAGACTTACCAAAAAGATATCTGAGGTAAGAACCAGGTGACATCTCATAATTGCCGTACAATATCTTACCCTTCATTTTAGCAGACTGTCATATAGTATTGATTGTGTGTGTGCATGTGTGTGTACTTAATTCTACACATTTACACAACCATAGCAAGCTCTTATGCCCTTTTTTCTTTTATTCTACATTTTTAAAAACAGCATTTTTAAATTTTTTAATAAACATAACAAAATTTTATTCAGCCTTAAAAAGAGAAAATTATGATACATGTTACAACATAGAAGAACTTTGCAAACATTATGCTAAGTAAAATATGCCAATCACAAAAAAGACAAATATCATCTGATTCCACTGATACAAGGTAACTGGAGAAGTCCAATTCACAGAAACATAAAGAAGAATGATGGTTACTAGGAACTGAAAGAAGGGAAGTATGAGGAGTTATTATCAATATTTAATTAGTATAGAGTTTCAGCTTTTCTTTTATATATGTATAGTTTCAACTTTTATTTTAAATTCAGGGAATACATATACAGGCTTATTACCTGGATATATTGTGTGACACTGAAGTTTGGGTTATGGGTCCCATTACCCAGTTACTGAGCATAGTACCCAATAGTTAGTTTTTTAAGCTTTGCCCTACCCTCTACCTTCCCCTTCTAGTATACCCAAGTGACTATCATTGCCATCTTTATGTCCATTGTTTAGCTCCCATTTATAAGTGAGAACATGTGGTATTTGGTTTTACATTCCAGTGTTAATTCACTTAGGATAACGGCCTCCAGCTGCAACCATGTTGCTGCAAGGGGCATAACTTCATTCTCTTTATGACTGTGTAATACTCCATGGTGTATATGTCCTGCATTTTGTCTATACAATCCACCATCAATAGGCATTTAAATTGATTCCATGTCTCTGCTATTCTGAATAGTGTTGCAATGAACATATGAGTACATGCATATTTTTGGTCGAAAAATTTATTTTCTTGTGGATATACACCCAGTAATGGGATTGCTGCGTCAAATGGTAGTTCTGTTTTAACTGCTTTGAGAAATCTCCCAATTGCTTTCTACAGTGGCCAAATTAATTTACATTCCCACCAAGAGTGTATAAATGTTGCATTTTCTCTGCAGCCTTGCTGGCAGCTGTTGTGTGTTGATTTTTTAATAATAGCCATACTGACTGGTGTGAGATGGTATTTCATTGTGGTTTTGATTTACGTTTCTCTGGTGATTAGTAATGTTGAGCATTTTTTCCTGTTTGTTGGCCACCTATATGTCTTCTTTTAAGAAGTGTCTGTTCATGTCTTTTGCCCATCTTACAACGAGGTTATTTGTTTTTTGCTTGTTAAATTGTTTAAGTTCCTTATAGATTCCAGATATTAGACCTTTGTCAGATGCATAGCTTGCAAATGTCTTCTCCCATTCTATAGATTGTCTGTTTACTCTGTTGATAGTTTCTTTTGCTGTGCAGAATCTCTTTAGTTTAATTAGATTTCACTCATCAATTAAAATAGATTTTTTAAAATGTCACCCCAGTTAAAATGGCTTTTATCCAAAAGACAGGCAATAACAAATGCTGGTGAGAATGTGGAGAAAAGGGAACCCTAATACACTGTTGGTGGGAATGTAATTTAGTACAACCACCATGAAGAACAATTTGGAGATTCCTCAAAAAACTAAAAATAGAGCTACCATATGATCCAGTAATCACACTGCTGGGAAATTAGGATATCGAAGAGATATCTGCACTCCCACGTTTTCTGCAGCACTATTCACAATAGTCAAAATTTGGAAACATCAACAAATGGATTTTTTTTAACGTGGTACATAGACACAATGAAGTACTATTTGACCATAAAAAACAATGAGATCCTGTCATGCGCAACAACGTGGATGCAACTGGAGGTCGTTATGTTAAGTGAAATAAGCCAGGCACAGAAAAACAAACTTCACATGTTCTCGTGTATTTGTGAGAAGAGAAATTAAAACAATTGAACTCATGGAGATAGGGAAGGATGGTTTCCAGAGGCTGGGAAGGGTAGTGAGGGGCATATGGAGCAAATAGGAATGGATAATGGGTACAAAAAAAATAGTTTAAAAGAATTAATAAGATCTAGTATTTGATAGCACAAATACTATAGTCAATAATAATTTAATTGTATTTTTTTAAATACTAAAAGAGCATAATTTTTTAGTTTTGTAACACAAAGGATAAATGCAAAACAAAGAATAAATGTTTGAGATAATGAATACCCCATTTACCCTAATGTGATTATTACCCATTATATGCCCTGTATGAAAATATCATATGTAACCCATAAATACTATGTACGCATAAAAATTAAAAATAAAATTTAAAAATAAAATAGTTTTTTTAGAACAGTCTTAGATTTACAGAGAAATTGGGCAAATAATAGTGTTCCCAAATAACCTCTCTGACACACATTTTTTCCTGTTATTAACATCTTATATTAGTATGGCACAATTAATGAATCAATATTGATACATTATTATTAACTAATGTCCATAGTTTATTTAGATTTCCTTAATTTTTACCCAATGTCCTCTTTTTTGTTGTTATTCCAGGATTCCATCCAGGATACCGCATCACATTTAGTCATGAAGTCTCTTTAGGCTCTTCTTGGTGGTGACAGTTTCTCAGACTTTCCTTATTTTTGATGACTTTGACAATTTTGAGGAGTACTGGTCAGGTATATGGAAGAATGATCCTGTATTCGAATTGCCTGATGCTTTTCTTATGATCACGCTGGAGTTACTCATTTTTGGAGGAAGACCACAGAGACAAAAGATCATTTTTTACTACATCATAGCCAAGGCACATAGTATCAACATGACTTACCACTATTGATGTTAACCTTGATCACCTACCTGAAGCAATGCTTGTCAAGTTTATCCACTGTAAAGTTACTCTTTTCTGCCTCTTTCCATACTGTCTCTACATTTTGGAAACTGTTATGTCCGGCCCACACTCAAGGAATGAAGGATTATGCTCCCCCTACTTTAGGATGAAGAATCTACATGATTTATTTGAAATTCTTCTGCATGGGAGATTTGTCTCTTCTCTATCATTTTTTTATTTATTAAATAATATATCTAATCAGTGTGGACTTGTGTATATTTATTTTGTACATTGGGCTGTAGTCCTATTTTATTTTATTGCCATTATATTTACTTTGTTGCTCAAATTGTTCCCTCTTTGGCCATTGAGGGCTCTCTAAATTGGCTCCTCTGCCCCTTTGACACACATATCAATGTGGATTTGATTTTTGTCTTGTTTTGTTTTTCAGAATTTCCTAACTTCTTGACATTGTAAAATGCCCCAGGCTTATTATGTATTATTCCTTGCCCCTAGTATCAGCCATTTCTCCAGTTATACTGTATTTTCATCTTTACTATCAATTTTAGTTCTTTCAACAATTCTCTATTCAATAAATAATCATGAGGTTCCTCTTTCACTTCCAACAAAGAAGAGATGAGAGGCAAACACAATAAAATAGCCTCAAAAGCTGTAGATTCCTATCAGAGAAAGAAACAGTCTCTCATCTCCCTTTCTATGCAAGTTCCCAGCAAGTAAGACACACTCTCAGGCTGTCAAAGGGAAGAATCCATCTTTAAGAGTAAGTCATTGTGTGGACTGCCTCAGAGCATCCATAGAGGGTCGTCTGCCTCCAAAAGAACCTCTGCTTTCTCCTTTATGCAGGAAAGGATTCTTGCATCTCATCTTGCAAACAGGACAAGCCATCCAGCACATCTGTGTGCTCCAGAGATGGTTCAGACTTTGGTGCCAACAAAAGGAAGGATAAAAGGAGCCCAGGAAAAGTCTTTAATGAAGATAGAAATATCCACAGGCCCTTCAACTCGGATGCCCTTATGAGAGTTGTCCTTATGAGAGTTGCCCTTACGAGGATGCCCTTATGAGGACGCCCTTATGAGAGTGTATTAAGTGGCCTGTGGATCTTTCCGTGAAGCAAGTCTCAAGCAGGAGGCACTGAGTGCCATTTACAAGGGCACTGGAAGTATGTTGGTAGGATCGCAACATACTGGGAAGGAGACCCAGCAAATCGTGTGCTCCTGAAGATGCCAATGAATACATGCAGGGAAAGAGCTGGAACTGCTGACTGGAGTTTCCCTCTGATGGTACTCAGGCTGCTTCCTCCAGAAAACCTTCTCTGGTACATGGGCTGGCCTGAGCTGAGCATCTGTGAGAACCTATGCCTGCACACTCTCATTCACTTATCATCGAATGTTTATTCTGCCCCTTTTATAAGCCAAGCACTGAGCTAGGTGCTAGGGATAGAAAGATGAATTTATCCTCTGAGATCTTAAACTCACAAAACAGGAATCACAAACATATCAACATGAAATTATAATACTTGTGTTATGACAGGTGGCAAGAGGCAAGAGAGAATAAGAATGCCTAGGAAAAGGAAGACTGTGTAGATGAGGAAGCAGCTAAGCAGGGTCTTAAAGGATGACAGTTAACACTTTAATTCCTTTGATGTTTCCACTCTTCAGCCCTTCTACATATTTTCTATTATGATATTATATTCTTCCCTCCCTTTACTCTGATGTTTTCTTTCTCTTTGTCTCCTTTTATAGTCACTTTTTTTACTTGCTCACTGTATCAGTCAGGGTTCCGCCAGAGAAATATAGCTAGTAGGATTTGTGTATGTATGTATATATACACACGTGTGTGTGTGTGCATGCATGTGTGCGTGTGTGGTGTATAGAGAAAGAAAAAGAGAGAGATTTATTGCAAGGAAATGGCTAACACAATTTCACACAATGGCCTGGCTAGGCAAATCTGAAATCTGTAGGGCAGGATGTCAGGAAGGGCAGGCTGGAAACTCTCCTGCGGAAGCTGATGCTACAGTCTACGGGTGGAGTTTCATCTTTGTCAGGGAAACCTGGGTTCTGTTTTTAAGGCCTTTCAATTTATTGGATCAGGTTCACCCCAATTATTTGAAATAGTTTCCCCTTAGAGTCAACTGATGGTAGATGTTAATCCCATCTGCAAAATACATTCACGGCAACATCCAGACAAATGTTGGGTTGAATAACTGAAGATTATAGTGGAAATACATTAAAAGAAGGTGAAGCAGAGAAAAGAATAAGTACTTCAGCCTGGGGATCAGGACGGTTTCACAGTGGAATCTCACATGAACTGCACTTCAAAACATCAGAGGTACTTTCCTGAGAATGAAAGCAGAGACAGACATGACAAGCCTAAGAAATAGCATCTATGCAGAGGCACAGGCACAATGTCCCTGGAGAACAGCAAGCAGTCCAGGTGAAAGGAACATAGGGGTGTGTGGCAGGGAAGAGAGGTGGAGGGTGGTAGGGGAGGTGGCGAGGTGGGAGGATGGTAAGATGTAAAGCCATCTTCTGAAGGCAAATATGGCATGCTTCCAAGTTTGACCTTTATCCTGAAGGCAGTGAGAAGCAGGCTTCCAACTTTGCTTTTGGCCGTGGAGCAACTGTACTGTAAATTGATAAAGCAGCATTTGTATTTACTTGTTTACAAGCCAGACATAGCAAATGCAAACTTCCCCATGGAAATATTGCTCGCCAGGATCCTCAGTAATTGTGGCAGAGTAGGAACAGGGAGATTACACATACCAAAAATAAATCAGCCATAGCGCCCAACCCAGCCCATCACCTTACGTCACCACATGGCTGAACTTACAGAGACTCTGGGAGGAAAGAAAACCTTCTTGGCTAAAACAAAGGAATATATCTCCCAAATACTTCTCTCTTCTCTCTTCTTCACACATGCCAGTCCTGCACTATTTCACACAAGTGACCATTCCCTCATCCTTCCAGTACTTGTTTCTCTTGGCTTTTGGGACATCCCGTTCTTCTAGTTGTCTTCCTGCTTTGCAGGATGATCCTTCTCAGCCTCCTTTGCTGGTTCTTCTTAATGTTGGAGTCCCAGGTCTCAATCTTTGGACCTCTTCCCCATCTTCGCTCACTCTTAAGTGATTTTATCCAAACTTATTACCTTAAACACTATCTATGTTCTGACAGTTTCCAAATTTATATCTCCAGCCCAGACCTCTCCTCTGGATTCCAGACTTTATATCCTGTTGCCTGTTCGGTGTTTCTCTTCAAGATGTCAGGCTTCTCAAACCTAAGATGAATTAAAAACAAACAGTTGCTCTTTTGTGACAAGCCTGTTCAGTAAACATAAATCACATGAATCGTTTTAAAGCATAAATCACATCACTTCATTCCTCTGCTCAAAACTGTCCAATAGCTCCTCATTTCATTCACAGTAAAAGCCAAAGCCCTTACAATGTCCTACAAAGCTCTGATTTCCTTCCTTTTGCCTGACTGAAATTGATCTCCTTAGACTCCCCATCTTGATCATTCCACTCCACCCACACTAGCTTCCTTGCTGTCCTCAAATATATCAGGCACCTATGAGCCTCAGGGCCTTTGCACCTGCTGCACTCTCTGCTAAGGATGCTCATTCCCCAGATTATCTCATCTCAGATGCCACTTTCTCATCGAAGTCATCTTTAACCGCCTTATTTAAAATGTTACACCAATACTACTAATGCCCTTTCCAAAACACCCTGTCTTCTTCCTGCTTTATTTTCTCCATAGCACTCATCATTATCTAATATGTTTCAATAGGAAGTTAGGGCCAAGATACATTTTTTAATTAAAATAATAGACTAAAATAACAGGTTGCCTATTTTATATCAGATATTCATTCATAAAACTATTCATTTCACAAACATTTATTAAGAGTCAACTATGGGCCGCACATTGTTCTGAAAATAGAGCAGAAAACAAAACAAAGTTGCTGCTTGTGTAACATTTATAGGTACCATGGGGAAAAAAATAAACATATTGAGATAGTAATGTGTTATGAAGATAAAACAATGTAAGGGGACAGAAAGTGATAGTGAGGACAGAGATGCTATGTTTTATAGAATAGTCTGATAAGGTAACATTAGATTAGAAACCTGAATGAAATAAGGGACTAAGCCACAAGGATACCTGAGGAAATGATGAATCATGCATAGGAAACAGTAAGGGAAAGGCCCTGAGGTAGAAGCAAGTTCAATGTATAAAAGAACAAGAAAAGAAGCCAGTGTGTCTGTAGCTGAGAGAGCAAGGGGGAGATAATCCAAAATGAAGCCACAGATTGCCTAGGGACCAGAGCCTGTAAGGAGTTACAAGCCTTGGCTTAACCGCTAACTAAACTTAGCCACTAACTAATCTTCAAAGGGATAGGCTACATATTTTAATATTATATTCCTGATGTTTGATTAGGATTCTGGCATATTTCATCCAGTTCTTCTTCCTGGGAATTTAATCATGCTTTCTTTTGTTCATTAATGTGATTATATTATAAATACAGTCTTAAATATTGCTTTTCATATTTCTTGCATCACTCAAATTTTGCATGGTTTTAAGCATTTATTGAACATATCTATTTAATGGTTGTACAATGTGTCATTATGTAGGTGTACTTCAATTTAGTTAATCATTCCTCATTTTAGAAATTCCTTACATTTCACTGTTATACATAGGGCAAAAACTTGGATTAAGATGATGAACAAGGCCAACTTCTCCTTCCTATCCATCCTAATCCATAGAAATCACAGAAAAAATATATAGGAAGAAGAGGGAGAGAGGAAGAAGAGAAGGTGGTGGAGGATTAAAAAAAGAGAAGAGTAAGATGAAAGGGAGAAGGAATGGAAAAGGATGAAGAAATTATTTTGATATCAATGGACCAGAAGTAAGCATATCATCAGTGGGGCAGAAATTTGGAGGAATCACTGAAAGATAAAAAGCAAAGGGATCAGATTAACAAGGGAACCACGATACAAAATGCGCTCTGAGGAAGAGTGCTGTGGAAGTCCCGGCAGTGTTCTGGCTCAGATACAATGCTACAAAGAGCAGAAGACCTCCAGCTCTCATCAGAGTAACAGCAATCAGAGCAACTATGCAAGTCCTCCCTTCCTCCATACCTCTTTGTGTTGAATAATAAATAGTAGCTTCACTACTTTGGCCTGTGAATATTCTTGTGAGGGAGAGTCAGGGTAGTGACTGGGGTTTGTAGTTCCACCGAGGCTCCCATATCCATAAGTCCAGCATAACCTACTTAGGTACACATCTTGCCTTTTACCCATAATCACAAATTTTCATAACAAAATCATCACTCATACTGAAGCAAAAAGGATTTCTTCTAACACAAAGATGAATAGACAAGAGTCTCTAAACACTTCCAATAAACAACAGCAAAAACAAAAACAGAAGAGTAGGGGAAACATTTCTGGGACAGCAGAATAAGGACTTTTGAAAGTAAGCTTCTACATAAAAGCAATGAGAACACTGGCAAAAACTATCAAAATCAATATTTCAGAACTCTGGAAATTAGAGAAAGGCTTAGGACAAGCCAGGGAGTTTTCATTAAGGAAAAATGATCACAGCTCAGTAAGAATGTAAGCTTTGTGCTGTTTTAACTTGCCCTATTCCCATCTTCCTATCCCTAGTGCCATAGTAGCTTTGAAAACCAACAACCTTGCAACTATAACACCTGTGAAAAATAGCCAACAGCCAGTGGATGAGTTAGAACATGCTTAGAGTCTCCAGCAAATCTTCATTAGAAGAGCATTATTGTAATTCTGGCACTCCCTAGAAACCTCCACTTACAGAACTTGACCTCACTTGGAGCTGTTAGTTGTTGCCTTTTCCCCAGACCATTTGTTGAAACAAAAACCAGTGACAATTATTTAATGTCATAGGTGTCTGAGTTAGAATTAATACCACGGGAATAGGGGCAAGTAAACAAGAAGCTGACTAAGTAACTTTTCTAAAAAATAATTTTAATGCTGAGTCATGAGTGTCCACAGGAGACTTTAAGAAGGCACCATCATATGCCTGTGAATCTAGAAGATAAACTACATACACAGGGCTGTGCACATGCCCAGGAAAGAACTGAGAAGGCCCTTATCTCTGACCTCTGGTGGAACGTGAGGATCTGTGCAAGCAGGAAGTGAAGGCAAAAACAACATTGAACTACCGGAATATTGGAAGTGTGCCAAAACATGTGCACAACCCTTTGGTAAAGGCTGGTAGAACCACTAGGTTTGAAGGGTTCAAGGAAATCCCTGTCTTAGCTGACCATAGACTAACTGAGCAGAGACTTAATAGGCCACACATGGCAAAAAATACTGACCTTACAGAATTTGTTCAAGAAAAATCACCAATAAATTCAGAGCAAGAGCAACAAAAACAACATAAACAACAACAAACCATGGGGCAGGATCTGATTTTCAGAGTTGCCATATTATATTGTTTAAAATATCCAGTTTTCAGCCAAAAGTTATGACACATGAAAAGAAACTAGAAAGTGTGGTCCATAAATGTGGGAAAAGGGCAATCAATAGAAATTGTCCCTGAGGAAGCCCAGACTTTGGAATTCTTAGGTAAAGATGTTGAATCCACTTTACCTATGAAATAAAGTGGATTGCGGATCCCCAAGACTGCCTTCAGGTTCAGTGATTTACTAGAAGGACTCATAGAACACAGGAAAGCTGTCTTTCTCATGAGTATAGTTTATTAAAGAGAAAGGATACAGATTAAAGTCAGGAAAGGGAAAAGCACATAGAGCAGAGTCCAGAAGCTGCAAGGTCCGAGTTTCCAGTTGTCCACTCCAAGTGGAGTCATACAATCAGAGCCTAATTCTCACAGCAATGACCTATGACAATGTGCATCTTAAGTATTGCCAATCAGAGAAGCGAACCCCTGCCTTGGAGTTCCAGGTTTTCACTGGGAATTAGTCATGTAGACATGAAGCACCCATGTGACTGATCTTACCTACTTAGTCTCCAGCACCTCCTCACAGTAGTCAAGAGGATACAGCATGCCCTACAGCCCAAGGCAAACAAAAGTAGGCATTCACTATGAAACATATGGCTAGCATAATCTATCTGGATTGGTTCAAGGACCCAGGTATACAAAGACAATCTTATCAAGTAGGATATTCTGAGAGATTAGAGGTTATCTCCCAAGAGCCAGTCAAGGGCCAGTTTTTTCTTTGTATTATGCAATATTTGAACATCCCAAGTCCACTGAATTAACTCTTTAATGCACACAGCTATCATTAATATGCTCAAAGAACTAAGGGAGACCATGTCACAAATTTAAAGTAAAGCATGAGAACAATGTCTCACCAAATGGAATATAAATAGATTAAAATTACAAAAAGGCATCACACAGAAACTCTTAGATTGCAAAGTACAATAACTGAAATGAAGATTCTCTATAGGGGCTCAACAGCATATTTTAGATGACAGAAGAAAAAAAATCAGGAAACTTGAAAATAGGTCAAGTGTAATTATTCACTATGAGGAATAGGAAGAAACCTTAATGAAAACCATCAAGAGGGACACCATTGAGTGTACAGATAATGAAAATTGCCGAAGGAGAAGAAAGAGAAGAAAAAGATAAGGGGTAAAAATAATTACCAACAACTTCCTGTAATTAATGAAAAACATTAACCTACTCATTTAAAAATTACAGTAAACTCCAGCTAGAATAAACATAAGGAGATCCGTATCTAAATACACCAAAATTAAACTTTTGAAAGACAATGCCAAAAGCAGAATCTTGAAAGCAACAAGAAAGAGGCAACTCATGATTCACAATGGAGCCTCAATAAGATGAACAGGTCATTTTTCATCAGAAACCATGCAGGCCAGAAGGCAATGAAATAATATATTCAAAATGCTGAAAGAAAAAGGTCAGTCAAGAATTCCACATCCATTAAGACTATCCTTCCAAAATGAAAGAGAAATAAAGACATTCCTAGATAAACAAAAACTGAGAGAATTTATCATAAGCAGAACTGCCCTAAAATAAATACTAAAAAAAGTAATTTAGGCTGAAATAAAAGGATATTAAGAGTATCTTAACTCTCACACAATAATAGTGGGAGATTTTAACACTCCATCATCAATATTAGACAGATCAACGAGACAGAAAATTAACAAGGATATCCAGGACTTGAATTCA
>CAUYLG010025266.1:0-138802 GCA_963573385.1 Cacajao melanocephalus
AACACAGGATATATGACCCTGTCCCCATTGCTGACTCAAAGAGTGCTTTCTAACTTACTTCAGAAGTGAACAGGCATATCTGCCTGTTTAGTCTATCTTTATTCTATGAAGAAACACTGAGCACCTGCTTATTAAAAATAAGCACTTGTTCACAAAGAATAAATATGTGGGTCAGAGTCTGCTCTGGGCTGTCAGCTGGGAAATGCTGGCAGACCCCTGACGATCCCACTTTGATCCCACTTTTGCACTCTCTCTTTGTTTCTGTTACTTAACTCCTTCAGCGCCACCTGGGTTGGGGTCTCTATGACCAAGTTGGTCTCAGCACTGGGCAGCTGTGTGGACTGCTGCATGAACTCTGAAAAGACTGGCACCAAAGAGAAATGTCTGATGCCACCTCACTGGAAAGCTGTGTTTTCTCGTCCCATAGCTTCATGGTGAACCTGATGTAACACAGGGCTTATTGTAGCCTTGTTAGGCTGAATGTTGAGTTGAATCTAAGAAGAGCCTATAGGATATTACAACTATGATTCTGTGGAACACCGGTTTTCACATTTTATCGGTGGAATCCCTTTCTTAAAAAAAAATCAAACTTGAAAGAAGTAATAGTGGTTCTGCACTGCTTAAAATGAGAGCATTCCAAAGAGCTGACACGCTCCCACAGCCTCTTACTTTGCAGGCCCACAACCCATACCCTCTGGGAGTCTGGGAGCCCTTAGATCACCAAAGCAGATGCCTCAGATGCCAAGCAAAACAACTTGAAAACATAGACTTTATAAACCTCATTGACAAGCATCCTAGAGCTAAGTAAGCCTATGAAAACCTGAGATGAGGAAAAACAAGAGAGGAACAAACCTGAGATTGCATTCGTCACAGACATCAGTGGCGAGTGGAGAGCAGGGGTCACTCCCCAGACGGTATGATAGCCCACAATGCCAGCCAAGCCAAAAGTGGTCACCATCTGAGCAAAGGCTAGATTGGGAGCCGCAATGCCCAAACCCAGTATCCCCGTGAGACCTAGAGAAAGAGGGTAAAGAGTGTGAGCTCACATCCAGTTATCTCAATAAGATTAAAAGCACACACACAAATATGTGGATAGTCAATGCTCTTAAATTTCACTCCCTTGACAGCAATGAGCAGATTTTTTAGACATTTGACAATTGAGAAGTGAGAGGATGGGGGAATATTGTGGACAAAACTCAACTTTCTGACCACCCCCGCCCCCAAAATAAGCTATAAAGGCCTAGTAATATTTATGAGTCACCTTAATAACAATTTGCACATTTTCCTCTGCATGGTTTGTCCTGTTCCCTGTTGTAACTTTCATTGACTATGCCACATGTGTTTATACAAGCATTTTTTTCCCAATTACAGGCCTATGGAGGACCTATCAAGGCATTTTCTACTTGGGCAAGACAGAACCTTTATAATACAAGACTTTTATGAGGCCAATTTTATGTCACCCTCAGATCTGGCTGAGGAATAGGGGTTTTAAAAGAGTAGGAAGAATTTCATTCACTCCAGCACCTCCCCAAAACATATGGCTTCCACCCACCCGGGACACAAGTTTTGCAATTGCTCCTGAATCTGGACTGGACTGCTGGCCAGGGCAGTCAGCTCCAGCCTCAACACCAAGTCAGCAAACAGGATTTTACAAAGAAAAGGGAAAAAAAATACAAATTAAGAATGTGCAGAATACAAACAGCTCTGAACATACATCTTTAATTATCGCCTTCCTTAATAGCAAACATGTGGACAGTTGTTCTGCAACAAAAGAAAGGGTTACCTCGTGGTCAGTAAAAAGAAAATGACAGTGGGTGACCAGGGAGCTAGAAGTTAACTTTCCTGAAGAAGGTACCTTTTTCCTTGGTATGAACTATTACTTTGGAAGTGGCACCACTGGAATATCTAGAGAATGACATTAATTTTATGTTAAATCATTTGATAGGACTGTAGTTTTAATTTATATTTTCCTACCCACATATCATATATCTAAGGTTCCAATGCATAGCCCATTAACCATGTGGTAAGAGAGTCAGATACAACACTGTTTTGCCTTTCGGTTAAAAATTAGAGAAGTGGTATAGGATTGTGAATAAGAATATGTTGTCTTAAGTCAGTCTGTCTGGTTTGAATCCTGGTTCCGCTGCTCCCTAGCTATGTCATCTCAGGCAAGTTACTTAACCTCTCTGTGCTTCAGTGTCTTCATATGTAAAATTATCAACCCTCTCTATCTTAATCTGGGAAAGAAAATAATAATATACCCACTTCGCTGAATTTTTGTAAAAAATAAATGAGCTAAGGCATGCGAAGTATTTAGCACAATGCCTAGGATTCACTAAATGCTAGCTATTATTATGACCACATTAGTCAAGAAGCACTATCTTATCACAATCCACAATCCTTTGTGTTAGGCATCTATGATAGAAATTACATCATACATCTGAAGGTTTTCTTATCAACTGTTTAATAAACTGATGTCTTTTCTATAATATATTTAGTAATGTATGTCAGACTATATTTCTATAGTCTGTATAACAGAGGAAGAGAAAGGCTGACAAAAGAAAGAAGAGAAAGCAAATCATATTCTTTGAAGAATGCTGTTCAAATACATTCCTAATACATATAAAAATTCTTATTTTAATATAAAAGAGGGCCTTTAAGGTAAAGAAAAACACATATAAGGTTATCCTTTTATTCACTGGAATATGCTACTGTCATATATATTAAGAAGCAATACGCCCTGATTCAAGAAATATAAGAGAAATCTAGAAAAATAAATCATATGTGCCTCACTACATTTCCTGATGAATCTGAAAGAGAAATGGAAATTTACAATCCTACTCATAATACACTCCATGTACAACACAATAACCTCATTTCTTTTTTTTTTTAACAAATGAGTGCAAGTAGGGACACTGCTTCATCTACTCACAGCATTCACAACTAGAGGCTTTTTCAGTCATTTTGCTGAGACTTGCTCTTTATTCAAGGAGAGTTACATGTTTAGCTTTAAAACATCTGGACTCACATGGGAATTTAGAGAATGCCGAGTCTACAAGAATTCTTTGTGCCTGGTGCTGGTCCTTAATTCTTTATAGTTTGCATTTGTTTTGTTTTTGTTTTGGCTCCGAATAGACCTAAACATTTTTAATTCATTCTTTGAGACAGAAACCAATTTAAAATCAAACATCCATATTTCAGCCTCTAACAATGCATAGTCAGGATGAATATTAATCACCATTTACAATAAATTATTTAATGTTTTCGTGAAGATGAATTTAAAAACAAAGAATTTATGTCAAATTGTAAAGAAAGAGATCTAAATGAAAATAATGAATTCTTTTACAAGTTGAATAACTTAAAATGTTAGTCAAATGTTCAAGGGCTATAGCCTATATTGTAGTATATATTATTTAAGGCAAACATTTGGTTCCCTAGTCTTACACAAGTATAAATAATCACAGCTGATATTTTACAAAGAATAGAAAAAACATAATTAAACTTATACACATTTAACACCAGAGAAATATGGCATACATCACTTCTCAATATATTTGATGTAGGTAAAATAATCCCAGCACTCTGGAGGCCAAGGCAGGAGGATCACTTGAGCTCCGGAGTTCAAGAACAGCCTAGGCAAAACAGTGAAGCCCCATCTCTATTAAAAAAAAATACAAAAATTAGTTGGGCATGGTGGCATGCACCTGTAGTCCCAGCTATTCAGGAGGCTGAAGTGGGAAGCTTCCTTCCTCAACCCCAGGAAGTTGAGGCTATGGTGAGCCATATTCACACCACTGCACTGCTACCTAAACAATGAAGAAAGACTCTATCTCAAAAATACATATACGTAATAGGTATATTTTTAACATATATAAATGACTATATTTAAAATGTTTTCTATAAAAGGAAAAATGTTTATTGCCTGCATATTATTTCATGCTTTCATTCCAGTATTTAGCACAATGCCTCTATTTATTGAGTCCAATAAATAATCTCCAATTCTGCAGAGGTGGGACACGTAACATGCTGCTAAAAATCAAGTCTATCAGGCCCAATTACCAATGGAATCCAAAAAAGACAAAAGCATTTCATTTACTAATTTTGACAATTAATATATTACTTGCAAAATCAAACAATCAGGACTAAACCCTGGTAAACAGTATCCTCACCTGCTGTATATGCGGAAGCTGATGTCATTGTCTTCCTGAAGGGTGTAATGGTAGCTGCTTTTTCAGCTTCCAGCTCAGCCACTGTCTTCTGTTTTACTGGGGTACCCTGAGGAATATTTTTCGGTGTCGGAGCTGGGAAAATCACTTTACCATCCTAATAGATATTAGAAAATAGTACGTATTAAAAAGCCAATCCAGCATTTTAAAATTGCTTAAATATAGGTGACTATTTTTTAAAATCCTATTCTTTTAAATATAATTTTATATAAATTCATATCATTTATAACATCATTTTACATAAATATATCACATGTGTATATAAATACTAATATCCGTCTTACACATACATACATAAATATGTAATTTGTATGTGTATAGAACATATATTCAAGAATGCAAATCAAACCCTTAAAAGCAGATAAGTGGGGGAAATAGTTAATTTTTACTTTATTCAATTTGTTTCTTCATTCTCCGTTTTTCAAAAGCAGTATACAGTTTTGGTTAAGTCCTGTACTTTTAAGTCTTTGAAATATTTTTCTTTAAATCATTCTGCATTTTCAAATAATTTTTATCAGCATAAACCTGGCATACCAATACCTTATTAAAATATGTCTTAATTCTAAAATAGGATTCTCCCATAAACAAAATCCTAAAGCAAATTTTCATTAAAAGCACAGGAAGAAGTAGATCTCTTTACTTACCTTCATCACTACAGTTCCTCTAATGACATGACCCATTGTACCAAAGTCAAAGTCATCTTTCACATCAAAATAAAAATTATCTTTGTCCGGGCTGATGGCCTTCAGGAGTTTGGTGATGTTGTTGGAATATAGGGTGCTAGCCTGAGTGGCCATTCGGCTGGGCAGGTCTGTGTAGCCTATGTGAGTAATTCCCTAAATGAACAAAATTATAGTCAAAAAAGTCTATCACCCTGTGTTCACATTCATTCTAGGACAATTCTCATTCATATTCAATGCTAAGTTTTCAAATTATATATCTTTATAAATATACAGATATGCCCATAAACATAAATATATATTTCAAAAGGAGCTTTAAATATGCCTTTTTTTAATTTTAAATTTTCAGGCCTCGATGGCTCTAAATATTTAAAGAAATAAACACCCCCTCATAAATCACTGAAGACATGAGAAGTGATCGCAGATAGAAAATGCATTTTGCTATACCTTGTGAATATAGAGTTCTCCTGGCCTAGTGGTTTCAAAGTTTCCACCAGCCTCAGCAGCTAAATCCACAACAACTGAACCTTCCTTCATTGACTCAATCATTTCTTTATTAAATAAAACTGGAGCTTTTTTACCTAATAAAATCAAAGAAAACAGCACAAGTTATATTACGATTTTCTAATGCCTTAAAGTCTAATTATGACAGTAGTCTCTGGGCATTCTGAAATTTAACAACTGAAATTTTAACTCTCTCTTGGAAAGACCATAGCATGAATTAGACTGGGCATTCTCCTAAGGAAAAAAAATATGACAAGCGTGAGCTGCAAAGGCAGTGTGCAGGAGGGAGCTATGTGGCTGGCAAGCAGGCCCTGCCATCTGCTCAGCATAAGAATCTCAGCACTGCTCTCTCTACCTGGTTTATACACCACAGCATTCACAAAGAGTTCAACAGTTTGAGGGCTTTTTTAAAAAATTCATAATAATAAACCACTGTGGAAACTATATCCACCCAATTGAACAATTCATAAAGGTCATCAATGTCAAGGGTACAGTTAATACTAATTTATGAATTACAAAATAGAATGTTGCCAATTATCTTAACATATGTCACCAGATTTTCTAATACATCATATTAACCTCCCATAAGTTAACACAGAAAACTTTGAGGAAAGACGGGAAAATGCCAAGAGATCGAAACAGTGGAATCCTACAACTCCAAAAGATTTAGGAGTCCCTCATACACTTATTCCCACTCAACAACTATGTACTGGTGTCTATAGAGAGTCAAGCCCTAGCGATGCCTGGTTCTAGGAATACAGTGGCAGATAAACAGAAAAGTCCCTGTTCTCATGGTGTGCATCCTCCTCACTTAATAGTTCCCATTTTTAATTCACAATGTGTTTTTAAAAAGTTCACTAATTCATACATAGAAGATGAAACCCCAGACCTTAGGACTTTTCAAGGTAATATACCTCAATATGTTCAACAAGGGCTCATACTGTCAGCATGCTGTCATGTTCACATTTCATAAAACAATGGAAATACCTAAATCAAAAGATAAACTTGTGAGTTAGTAGTATGAAAGTACGGGATGGCCAGGTGCAGTGGCTCATGCCTATAATCCCAACAATTTGAGGGGCTGAGATGGGGAGGATCACTTGAGCCCAGGAGTTCCAAATCAGCTAGGGCCACAAAGCAAGACCCCATCTCTACAAAAATAAAAAAAACTTAGCTGGACTTGGTGGCACATGCCTATAGTCCTAACCACCCAGGAGGCTGAGACAAGAGGATCACTAGAGCCCCAGAGCTCAAGGATGCAGTGAACTAGTCTCACACCACTGCACTCTAGCCTGGACAACAGAGTGAAACTCCATCTCTTAAAAAAAAATTTTTTTATAAAAAGAAACCAGAGTATTAATGGCCTATAAGCTCTTCTTTTGAAAGCTTTTAATTCTGTGTTTACAGAATTTTAGTAAAAATACTGCCAATATTATAATGAAAACTGATTAAAAATAAAATGCACCTTATACTAAAATGGTTTTCAATCCACCTGACTAGAATACATATGATTCAAAAAGGAAAGATAACCTTTGTAGTATATGTGGAAATAGAAGTTTGTGAAGATATGAGTGAAGTGCTTATGTAGCACTTTCTTATTTCTGCTATAAACTTTGTAGTTTCTAGATAAAATCCAAATCCTATGGCTCCTGGGACTGAATGCCTCTCATCCTGGGTGAAGTGCTTTCTCTAACATGCCCTCTCGAAACTGCACCAATGGACCTTCTATTCCAGCCATACTGGGCTCTCTGCCACATGATTTGTTAGAAGATCTCTGGATCTTTCCTTTGAGCTTCCAATAAAGAGCATCAAGAGACATTTTCCCCAGAGACAATAACCTGAAGTGCTGGTAGTTTCACCACTTCTCAAAATTCTCTGAAAGTATTCCTTTCCTCTACCCTCCCTACTGTAATCTCACAAAGGCACCTTGAATACTTAACTAAACTTTACTCAACCATGAGAATCTGAGGAAGCAAACCACATCCATCTGAGGACTCTTCCCAAAAAAAAAGGTCATGCTGCTTGGCTCTCCAGTGACATAAAGAGGCACATTTAAAGAGCAATCTGTACTTTACAGGTATTTGTTGTCATCACCATCCCCACCCTCTGGTCCAGAGCCTCGTCTCCATTTACCAGCCTCTTGTTAACCACAGCTTTTCCACCCACCTTATTTGCGCCCAACTTTGGCCAATGATTGCACACATTTTATTTGGCATCTAACTTATTTCTCCTGCCCTAGATATTTGGGATTCCTTCTTTCTCCTGAGACATCCATAGCTAAGAATGAGTCCCTGAACTATATGCTACCACTTTGCCAGATATCAAGTGGCCAAAACCATTTTTTAGGCTCCCTAGAAACATCAAAATATACAACCCATTTGTCTCCTCTCATTTTACACATTCAACCTCCACAAAACAACTATGCAGTGGCTAACATGACTTTGAAAAACAGACATACAGGTTTGCATTTTAACAGGGATTAGTTGGGTGTTTTGTCCCCATTATTATCAGAAATTCAATCACTTTTAAAGCAATAGCATATTCTTTCACATACGTTAATTTATTTGGTGTACAGACTAAAGGATATCACTATAACAAATTTAAAATTTTACTTAAGTCACACAAAAATATTTAAAGACATGGAATTATTATAAGTAAAATGCACATAACAAAGTAGTATGTAAGTTTAGGTATATATTTATATACATGAATGTTTCTCAGTTATATATACATAGATTAATATTATATAATATAGTACATTACATATACTATACAGTTTGTAGTAAATTCTGTATCATATAACATTTAACAAAACCAGGGTATATTTGAGTGATGATACTGTTTTCTTCTCGGTGCTTTTCCTTATCTCCCAAATGTTTTAATTTTAAAATTAAAAAAATTTAATAAGGGCTACAGGGAATACAATGATGAATGTAACAGTGCAGCTGCCTTCAAGCACTCACATGTGGATTAATTTTTTGAAAATTCTGGAAAGTGCAGAAATAAAAATTAAAAACAGAAGGGAAAAAATAAAGCCAAAAAAGAAGCAGGGTAGTAAATAAAAGCTCCAGATGAGCAAAACCTCAAAAGAATAGGTCCAGAGAGAGAAAGACTGAGAAGACAATTTCAAAATACTATCTTACCCTGATAGCCTAATATAATAAAATTTAATGCATAATAAACACAGCATTACACAATGAAAAACAAAAGTCATAAGATGATTAGTTAGGTATCTGGGTAAAAAATATCTACCCAAACCTAATACTATACGTTAAACGCTAGAAAGATAAGAATTAATTGTAAAAGAAGAATTAATCCATAAAGTGAAAGAAAAGAGGAAAAAGGAAACCCTGGTGAATCTCTCTCCAGTCTGTGGATAAATAAGCACTTCCTAAGTTTAAAGCAATGAAGAAAATTACAAAAGAAAACATCAATAGATTTAAATATGAAAAATGTATATATTACAATTCTCAAAAAACAGACACAAATTGATGAAAAGCTACAGAAATTCAAACAAAAACAAAACACTATAATCCTATAGATAAGTGAACAATAAATACAAATGGAAAATTCAGTAAAAACAAACAAAAAATGTTAACTGTTAGTATGATGTGGAGAGATCACAGGTGATCTTTATTTTCTACTTTGCACTTTACAGCATCTCTAATAAAAGCCACATATCATTTTTATTTTAAAAATAAAATAAAATACTCCTGGATAATCACAACCAGTTTCTCCTTTAAGTCAAGGAGAAGTAGCGGTTTAAGAGTTGGTAGTAGGGACACTAGAAGAACTTAGAAATACTCCACCCTACTAACTTACTAATTGAAAAGCCTGACTCAAAGTCTTTTGCCCTCCCTTCTACAACAAATGAAGCTATGAAGTCAGGACAGTCTTTCAAGGAGTGTACCAAAACACTAAGAAAGGGAGACACAGGTGTAACTAAACATGGAATACAAACAGGAAGATGTGTCCAGATTTTTTACATGTATAACATGGAAATGAATATATCCAATGTTTACTGCAAATCCTTCAAACATACAGAGATGCCCTCTACACCCTAGAGACAACTTGTTGAAAGACCTAGATATAAAAGACAAAATAAGCACATCATTCTGACAAAGACTTATAAAAGAGAAAATAATAATAAGCACATCAGGTGTTTTGGGACATAACTGCAAAAGAAACAGGAAAATTAATAAAAGAAGGTAGATGAGAGGTATTTTTTAAGGCCCAATTGGGCTTTTCCCGCTTTTGAAGTTTATTTCTATTAATTTTATCATTTATCTGCGAAAGATACACAAAAAGATCATTATATTTCCTAAAACCAGCCCCCTTAAGAAAATCAGTCACCATGACAGAATAAAAGTAACAAGGAGAGAAATTTTTAAGAAATATTTTCTGACACAATACCAACAGTGGGTGAAGGATTTGGCATGATATCCAACTTTGTGAAATATTTCTTGCTCCCTTCTGGTTCATGGACATTGAGTTCCCCTGGAAGGGTGACTCAGTTTCCTCTCAGTGAGAGTTATTTCCACACTTTTGCCAAGACAATTATAGGACGTCAAGCTCTCACAGTCATCATTCAAATATTCATTCATTCATTGATATAACTAATACTTACTTAGTGTCTCCCATGTGGAGGGTGGATGAAGAGAGAAAAATGTTACTTAGAGGTCTAGGGTCTAATATTTTACAACTGAAAGTGGCTGCATTCAAAGGTTGGTCAACAATTTCATTACTTAAAGGAGTTGGGTATTTAAAGCACTCATGTACAAATTTGAATTATAGTTTCCCGATTGGTTAGCAGTTATCTGGAGTGAGTAAGGGTACCACAGATTAGTGTAAGGCATCCTTGAATCTCCATGTGCACTATGAATGACTGTAGACAAAAAAAATACACCTCATGCATGTGTACTGTTTCTTGATATATGCACATATGCCTGTGATTCATGTAAATTCATTTTTAAATGTTATTGGATTCATAGTATCTTTTGCTAACCACATATTTTCTCAATAAATGAATACTAAGATGCAGTTTTAAAAGTATTAAAATGAGGAGCTGCTAGAAAAACTAACTTCTGCTTTGCTTTTTGTTCCTCATATGTGACTTGAGAAAAGATTACTAATTTCTAAAAATAGCTTTAACAACTCATTGCTATGTAGCAAAAGAATATATCATTGGCTTCTTTACAGCACTAAATTCAAAAAGAGTCATACAGCTTAAACTAAATACCAAAGACTAAAGATTTACCAGAAAATTTTGTAATGTATCTTTTTGAATAAATCACACCTAACATGATCATCTGAAATCAATAAATTTTTAGATTCTATCTTAATGGGAAAAGAACCAAGCCCTCACAGACACTTTAATCACACCAAAAAGAAAAAATAAATTAATTAATTAAGAAGAAACCACAAAAAATATTAAAAACAAGACATGAAGATGAAATGGGTTTACCACAAAATTTTATAATGATTCCAAGGAGCATTCAGCATTATTTACTGAAATTATTCAACCGCATGTAATCAGATGGGGAAATTCCTGACTTCCTGGCCTGTAAGGCAACAAATTAGAGGGTCTAAGAAAAAGAAACAAAACTTTATGCTTTAACAAGAACATGAGATACTTAACTCCACAACAGCAAACAAATAAATAATATGAACTATAGAATTATTTATCCAAACCAAAGTAGATTTCTCATGAGCAAGTACTAGGATGATAAGGCCAGTTTTTAATGTAATGTAGTCTCTATATTGACTAAACCTAAAATAGAGCAGGTAAAGAAAGATACCCGGAACTTTAGCATTTACACAGTAAGAAGCTTCATTATAACAATACAATGTTGCAGAGTATTGTTAGTATCTACTCAGTATCTACTTCCTCCTTTTGTCACTACACTGATTTCCATTTATCCACCCAGTCCACAAGCTTCAGGAGACATTACCTTAGAAACCACTTGTATTAGTCTGATCTCATGCTGCTATAAAGAACAGCCCAAGACTGAGTAATTTTATAAATGAAAGGGGTTTAATTGACTCACAGTTCCACAAGGCTGGGGAAGCTTCAGGAAACTTACAATCATGGCAGAAAGGGAAGCAAACACATCCTTCTTCACATGGCAGAAGGAGAGAGAAATGAGTGCCCTGTGAAGGGGGAAGCGCCTTATAAAACCATCAGATCTTATGAGAACTAGCTCACTATCACAAGAACAGGATGGGGGAAACTGTCCCCATGATTCAATTATCTCCACCTGGTCCTTCTCATGATATGTGGGGATTACGGAAACTACAATTCAAGATGAGATTTGGGTGGGGGTACAGCCAAATCATATTACTGCTGCAGAGGCAGGTCTGGAAGACCTAAGGGCAATCTTATCACCTTATTAGTGACTGGTTCAGAAATCCAGGTGGAAGCCAAGGTGCATCTCATTGCTCTAACTACAAGTATTGGTGCATAAACCAAGTTAATAAAAATGAGGGAAAATTTGCTAAAGATTTCTGAAAAAGAAGTTTCCTTGCTCTTCAAGAGGGAGCCATCAGCACTGGCCTGCCTTGTCCTCTAGATAACGTGTTGTACACACTGGAGCCTGAAATCGTTGCTGCCTTCTGCGTAGCACTGAGGATGAAGCCAACTCAGAGAGGACAGCGAAGCAGAGAGAATAAGAAGGAGCACAGTCAGGGTGTCCCAGCCCACACCTATTCACAGCTATAACTGGACTTCATTCTGTTAACAGAACCCAAGAAATAACCTACCTGAAGGCAGGATGTATTAGAATTTCTGTTTCTGGCAGCTAAAGGCATCCTAACAGATCCATACCAAAAGCTCTTTTAACATTTCAAAATCACTGATGGAGTTAAAATACTGAGTCTTAAGCTTTTAAAATGTTACAGACCAGGACAAAAGGGTTTTCATACATATATTAGGCATACGAGAGTAAGAGATAATTGATTATGTAAAAGATAGAATGTGGCAAGAAGGTGCTGAACATCTAATTTACTGATCCATTATCTAACGAGTCTCTGATTTAGCTGGCTCCACAGTAAATAGAGCAACCCCTCCACTCTATCATAGATATGAAAGCTGTTCATGAACCTAAAGCGATTCTGGCCCAAGCCTAAATAGTCAAGCAGAGTACTTTATATGTAAGCTTTATCCCTAGAACTACAGGAAAACTATGTCTGCATAATTATTTGTATAAGGAACCAGACAGAAAGTCAGGCTGGCAAATAGTTGGCTTTTACAAACTGGATACCTAGAGATATTTCTAAATGCAATACTTATGAAATATGATTAGTCAACAGCGTATTTTAGCAGATTAGAGAAATCTCTGAAGATCTATTTAAAGAAAAAACCTAAAAACAAGCTTTTATGTCATAAAGAACATACTTATAAAAATTTTGAAAGAACTAATAATTTACATTTCATTGCTACAAAATTCTGTATAAATTAAAAGCAAAATTAGTCAAGATTCTACCGTGGTTTCATAGGCTACAATTCTCCAAACTTAAATGGTAGCACAAATAAGGCAATATATAATATTTTCATAGAAACTATAGCATTCTTTGAGTTCTCTTCAAGATATGTATAGATATACATTAGCTACCAAAATCATTTTAAAAAAATGAAGCAATAAAATTGTATTACACATTCTGATTTTGTTATTTTGTTAATACAGAAGAGTTTAAAAGTGTTTTAAAAAATAGAAATAGTGCTGTTTATTTTCTTTCTCATGTTTTTCAAATTAGATCAGAATGAGGTTAACTGGGAAAAGAGCCTTAATAAAATGGGTATCTTCAGAAAATTCAGATAAAAAACAATTAAGTCATGTTTCTCCCCAGGGAAACCCATGCCACATTGCCATCTAATAAATATTGATTATGTAACTTCATGGGTAGATTCATGAGGGACCATCTTCAATGTTTCACATAATCCTTGAGAATGTCTGGGCTTTTATTGCAAAAGTCAATAAGATTTGTAGTCCTGAGTACCATCCAAAAGACAAGGCATCACCAATGGAAGAAAGAATTACAATAATGTTCTCTATGCCTAACCCTACACTGGGTTTTTTCTTCATGTATTCTTCAAAACAACTCTACAAGGTAGAAATTTTTATCCACATTTCAGAGATAAGGAATCTGATGTTCAGAGAAACAAATCAGCTGTTAAAACAGTAGAACCAGAATTTGAATCTACTCTATCTGGCTCTAAATCTGTGACCCTTTCTCTGATTTCCAGTGAACAGATTAAACATTAACTAAAATTACAAAGCAGGAAAGAGGAAAGAGGCTGTTAGCTGTACATAAAAATCTATATTTGTTATGGGCTGAATTGTGTCCACTGCAAAATTCCTATGTTAAAGCTCTAACCCCCCCCAGTACCTCAGAATATGGCTGTAATTGGAGAGAGGGCCTTTAAAGAGGTGATTAAGTTAAAATGAGCCTATTAGGATGGGCCCTAGGCCAATCTAACTGGTGTCCTTAAAAGAAGATACACACACAGAGGAAAAACCATGTGAGGACCCAGCAAGAGGGCAGCCATCCACAAGCCAAGCAGAGAGGCTCAGAAAAACTAAACCCACTGACACACTGACCTTAAACTTCTATCCTCCAAAACTGTGGGAAAATAAATTTCTGTTGGTTAAGCCACTAGGTCTGTGGTATTTTGTTATCGCAGCCCTAGCACACTAATTTCTCTTATTCCTGGGCACAGAGCTAGACAATTCTCAGCTTCCTTCGTAGTTAGGTTTGGCCACGTGACTAAGTCTTAGCAAAAGAATGCAAAGCAGGAGTGATGTGTGCCACTTCCTGGCCGTCCATCCACACTCCTCCATCCCCCTTTCCCCCTAGCTGGCTGAAATAGAGTACCAGAGCAACCTTCATAGCCTCATAATGATGATGGCAATGCTGTCATAACCTGAATCCCCATTTGATCATGTGAAAATGAGATGCCCACCAACGTGTGAACCTACTATTACTAAGCAAGATGTAAATTTCTGTAACATCAAAGCCATTATACATTGTTGGATTAATCTGTTACAACAAAAATCATAGATTTAGGGCTAAACCACCCTAACTAATACTGAATAGGGAAAATGGAAGGAAGCAGATACAGAAACGTGTATGGTAGGCAAGTACTAGTACGTTAGCAGTAACGCTATTTGTGCTGCTTTGCCAGAAAGGGCCTCAGCCTCCCAACCCTCTACAACCCAGGGAAAGCCAGGAAGGACAGCATAATGCATACCAACATTGCAACATACTTCTGGAGAAATAACAAACCAAACCAAAGTATAACTATGTTATAAATTTTCCTAACGGAACATTTGTTAAATTTGGCCCAATCACTCACAAAGGATGCTCAAATACACCCTAAGAAATCAAGACTGATAAATGACAATGGAAAATGTCACAGTTTTGGCATCCTCCACTTGATGACAAGATGCTCTGTCTTCATTGAAAGCTATGAAGAGGTGTATAGACAGCCCGTGGTTAACAACCCTTGATGTCGCAACACTTAAGTTTCTCTCTGTTCTTTAAAATATCTTCAATATTCTCAAAACAAATGAAACTTTATAGAACAATATTACAAAAGTCTATATAATCACAAAATACATTGAAGGGAGGGAATTATAGAACATGACTCAGATAGCAAAAAAAAAAAGTAACATAATTCCAAAAGAGTTGAGAATCACGGATCTAGCAGACAGTTTTGTTCTTTAAGATCATAATGCATACAGAATAAGAGAAAGAATAATAAATCCTTACTTTTGAGAAAAACTTTAGATAGCCATCAAAACAATATTTTCTTTGTGGAATTATACAACTGGAGAGTACAAATCATTCTTGTATCAGTTATTCCCTTGTCTGAACTCACAAGTTTGAACAATAAAGATGGAAAGTCATTCTTTTGCACTATATTTCCACTCCATAAGAAAGATAAATTCAACAAGACAAATGGAGAACAAATATTGATTTTCCAGGAGACTGCAACATCTCAGATTCCATGTATCTCAGGACCTTGTATATTAGAGGAAAACACCTCCCACCCAATTCTCCAGAGATGTGAAAAATCACCACAGAAGTTCACACCCTTTAAGGGATATATTTTATAGATCCTAACAAGTATAGATAAAAAAAGTATTGCCACCCTAATCTGGATTGTACCTAAGAAAGGACACAAGTACATAAGGTGTAAGCTATTTTAATTTACTATCAAGCAATGAATATGTTCCTTCCTCTCTGATAGGACACTTTCTAATTCCTAAACAGCCCTTCCACTACCTCTTAATGCTATCTCCTGAGAGGTCTAGCTAGCCAACCACCTCAAACTGCAGACTGGGCATGTGTCCCAGTTTTGAATAATTTAAGAACGTTAAGTTCCCAGGCTTAAATTAGCCTCTGCAATGTTCCTATCCAAAAGTGAACCAACAGTGTTCTATCAGAATTGGTGGATAGCACTGAAAAAATGAAAGGAACTGTACCAACCAAGACCTAAGGAAGGATCCAGAATTATTAGTTCATGAATTATTAGTTCAGAATTATTAGTTCAGCAACATTTGCTAAGCCGCCATTGTGTACAAAGCACTATGCCAAGCACTGGTATAAATCAAAGACTCCTGCTATACTCACAGGGACACAAGATAACTGAGGAGTGATGGGACTAAGCACTGCTGTAATAGGAAGCACAAGCAAAGTGCTTTGAGTGCAGAACAAAGAACACTACTGCTGAGCAGGAGGCAATAGAAACTATAGCGGATGTCGTAATTAAATTGAGTACAATTTCAAAAAGCAGAGAAGGACATGGATAGCACTCCAAAGAGAAGGAGCAATATGTGCAAAGGCATAAAAGTATCTTGGCCCATTTGAGGAGATTAATAGCAGTCAACATGGCTGAAATCAGGCCAAGAAAGCAAGACATTAGTTTAACACGAGACACAAAAGCTAAATCGGGACCAGAAAATAAAAGCCAAGAAATACCTCCAAGGAATGCAAACTTCATAGCACAGGTAATTGAGGAGTGGGAGACTATGATCCAGTTCTGATCAATTTAGATGGCTTGCTTCATCTAAAGATGCTGGGAACCCAAGTCATCCAAGCTACTGTCATCATTGCTAAACAAAAACTCAGGCCTTAGAGTAGCTATGGTTCCCCTAAATTAACAAGGGCTAGACCTGAGGTGGGAAAAGGGAGAGCTGGGAAGCTATAGGACTTTAAGATGCTCATGATTTTTTAATTAAGTGGTCATCAAGAAAGATTTTAAATGGAAAATGTGGTTTCTGTCAGGTTAAACTTAGCATGTGCTCCATAGTTCTCTTCATTCTCATTGGAACTTAGGTGAAATTTGCCCAAGACACAGTCAGTGCAAAGACACCATGATTCCTTCTCACCCCACACCATACTCCCCTCCCTAACTTACTTATCAGATTTTCAACCTGATTCCGTCTCTTCCTGATTATTATTCTATGTCTATGACAAGTCTCTCTAAAAGGGTTTCAGATCATTAGGAATGCTAAAAAATCTTGTGTCTCAAAAGGCTTAGCAGGAAAGATTATGAGCACAGCCTGAACATTACCAGAGAGCAGGGCTGCCTTACTTTTTAATGGTAGCCCCAAAGGTCAAGGAGCTAGACAGGAAAGTAAAGAGCTTTACTTTGAGTGCACAGCACCACAAAGCTGGACTGTCAGCTTGGCCCCATCCTCAAGTTACCTGCATTCAGTGAAATTCTCACCTTTAACCTATCACTCAACCCAATAGGGGGTTGAGATGATGATGTAAGATATCAGGCATAACAATTAACTAGCTACAGAACTATCTCATTCCACATACAATCTACATAAGTACAATCATTGTTTTTTCAAGCCCACCAAGTGATGTATACCTAGGACAACAAAAATGTACCAACTCCGTAAAGTTGCTCCCTGAAACTACTTACCTGTGTGTGCCTCTCAACATTCTTATCCATGCCAGATCTTCAGTCCAGGCTTCCAGGGATCTCAGTGTATAAATCTTAGCTTAGAGAATTTCTGACATTTGACTTAATCCCCTTTGAATCCACTCAAGGAAAACTGCAGAATAATTTCAGCTCCAAGAGTCATTCAAGAGTCAGATATACCATCAGGGGACCCAGGCAAAGGCTCAGGACATAAACCAGTAAAGGTATAATCCCAAGGACATTATTTTCCAAAGGGCATTTGTATCTTTATGTACTCTTTCAGTCATTTTCGTCGTGCTTTCCATTTTCAGTGCCCCAGAGATAGGAAAGATCTTTAGAAAAATCACCTTTTTCCATATAATATTCTAATTAAGTTTTTTTTTTTTCAAAAGAAAGTAAAGGCCCTTGAGGGCGAGCTGAGGTACTGATCAAGAACTTTCTGAAAGTTTAATGTGAAGATCGTGGCTTCAGTAAACAAGGAAGGCTTACAGGAACAGATAGTAAAACTTCTTAAACTAGTCTTCAAGATTGTCAAACAGTCTTGACCTTTTACTAAAGTACACTGACTATAAGCTCCTTATAAAAAATAAAATATTATGGGGAGAGGGGAAGGCCCTGAAAGTCAGTATGTGTTTATAAAATAAATCTTGAGTACTATCACCTACATCTAGCTTTGTAATCAATAATAAATCTATATACTCTGTTCAAATTATCCCTAGTTCTTTAGGGTGTGAGTTGACTAAAACTAGCTTCCTAGCCACATGGCTTACTCCATAAGTAAATGTTTTAGCACCCTCTACTGGCCACTTGTTATATCTAACCCTCTCATAACTTCTCCCCAATGCGCAGCTGCCTCTCAAAGGTCAGATGGTGGCTGCTGCATAGGTCACCCCATTTCTTCCTCAGAGCCACCTGTGAAACAGCTGAGCCAGGAGCCACTGCCACATAAGGAAAGGATGAATCTTCAAGTGCTCTCCTGACACGGCTTGTGCATGAGTTCTGTCTTCGCCGACAGATTTCACAAACACTATTCTGGATCCGTGGCTTGTCTGATCTGCATGCACCTACAGGAATCAACCACAGGCCTCATTTCTACACTTACAGATGCTCCCATTGGCTGAGCCCTGCTGAGACCCCTATATCACCCTCCTGCCTGTCTGGTTCATCTAGCCGCGCTGGTGGGATGCGGGTATTTGGAGAGACCAGCTCACCTATCACCTGAGTTAACAGAGGACAGAAAGAAAAAGAAAAACACACTTGGGAGGCTTGTTTTCCCCCACAAGCTCACAGATCTGATGTCAATCAATTCTTTGTCCTTGGGTTCATATTAGCCAGGCTTTTTGTTGTCAGGGCAGGTGCCAGAGGAGAGTTTCTCCTCTTTCATAGCCTCATGACAAAGCAAATTCTAATTATCCACAGTACCTCAGAGCAAGTGAGGCTCCTTCACTAGGATCTAATATAAGCAACCACGAACCCTTTAAGCTCTCATTATATGGCCCACTTTCTTTCAGAAAGGAAAAAATTAGAGTCAACATGATATTCATTATTCAATAACAAAAGGAAAGGATAGGTGAAGAGAAGAGGTAAGACTATAAAAGGTGGAGAGTTTCTTCACTCCCAAATCTTGCTAGATCAAGCTACTGCTTACTGATTAATAAATGCTTGCAGTTTGACATCAGTCATGCACTGAGTACAAAATACTATTTAGAAGGAGATTCGTAAAGGGACTTGAAAGTAATTCCTACCATCAAAGAGCTCACAATTTGGCTGAAAACATGTCAAAAGAAATAATTTAAAACTGACAAAGGGTCATTTCCATAAGTAAACAATATACACTGAAAATTCCATTAATACATATACATACAAAGTCCCCATCTGTCTCTCACATATATGGAAAAAATGATCAAAATATTAGTAAGAGTTATCTCTTTGGTAGAACTTCAGATGATCTGCATTTTTTTTTTCTTATTTATCACTACTGTTTGAATTTCCGACAAGGAGAAGGTAGTATCTTAACAAAGAAAATGTAAATAAATTAACAATCGATTTATCAAGGATTTGAGCAAAGGAAACTGCTTATGAATATAACATTGTACATACATCAACAAATGGTGCTGGGATAATTGGCAAGCCACATGCAGAAAAATGAAGCTGGATCCTCACCCCTCACCTTACACAAAAATCAACTCAAAGATGGGTCCTTAAAGACTTAAATCTAAGACCTGAAACCATAAAAATTCTAGAATATAACATTGGAAAAACTCTTTTAAACACTGGCTTGGGCAAAGAGTTCATGACCAGGAACCCAAAAGCAAATGCAACAAAAGCCAAGATAAATAGATGTCACTGAGTTAAACTAAAAAGCTTCTGTACAGCAAAAGAAATAATCAGAGTAAACAGATAACCCACTGATGGGAAAAAATTTTCACAAACTATGCACCTAACAAATGACTGATATCCAGAATCTATAAGGAATTCAAACAAATCAGCAAGAAAAGAATAAATAATCCCATCAAAAAGTAGACAAAGGACATGAATGGACAATTCTCAAAAGAAGGTATACAAATGGCCAATGAACATATAAAAAAAAATGCTCAACATCACTAATTATCACGAAATTGCATATCAAAACTACAATGAGATACCACCTGACCCCTGCAAGAATGGCCATAATTTAAAACTCAAAAAATAACAGATGTTGGCATGGATGTAGTGAAAAGAGAACATTTTTACACTGCTGGTAGGAACTAGTACAATCACTATGGAAAACAATATTGGAGATTCCTTAAAGAACTAAAGTAGAACTACCATTTGATTCACCAATCTCACTACTGGGTATCTACCCAGAAGAAAATAAGTCATTATATTAAAAAGACACTTGCATACACGTTTATATCACACAATTCACAACTGCAAAAATATGAAACCAGCCTAAATGCCCATTAATCAGCAAGTGGATAAACATACATATACACACACACACACATACATACACACATACACACACACACACACACACACCATGGAATATTACTCAGCCATAAAAAAGAACAAAATAATAGCATTCACAGCAACCTGAATGGAGTTGGAGACCGTTATTCTAAGTGAAATAACTCAGGAGTGAAAAATCAAACATTGTTAAAAGTGGAAGTAAGCTATGAGGACACAAAGACATAAGAATGATATAATGGTCTTTGGGGACTTAGGGGTTAAGGGTGGAAGGAGGGTGAGGGATAAAAGACTACACATTGAGCACCATGTACACTGCTCAGGTGACGGGTGCACCAAAATCTCAGAAATCACCACTAAAGAACTTTTCCATGCAGCCAAACACCACCTGCTCCCCAAAAGCTACTGAAATCAAAGAAAACTGAACAGAAAATAATAATCTTTTCTAAATAAACGGTGTTTTATTCTTCACACACAAAAAATTGTACATACAGTAATCTATGAAGTTACATTAAAATTCACAGAAGGGCTGGGGGCAGTGGCTCACGCCTGTAATCCCAGCACTTTGGGAGGCCAAGGCAGGTGGATCACCTGAGATCAGGAGTTCAAGACCAGCCTGGCCAACATGGCAAAATCCCAACTCTACTAAAAATACAAAAATTAGCCAGGTGTGGTGGTGGGTGCCTGTAATCCCAGCTACTTGGGAGGCTGAGGCAGGTGAATCACTTGAACCCAGGAGGCACAGGTTGCAGTGAGCCAAGATCGTCCCACTGTACTCTAGTCTGGGTGGTAAGAGCGAGACACCATCTCAAAAAACTTAAAAAATTCACAGAAAAAATACTTGAAGAAAATTATTAATGACTGTGATTTCTGTCATATGTTTTCTCATTTTCTAGTACTTTTATAATAGAACGTACTAGGTCCTTCCTTAAGAAAATTCTAATGTTAAGCAATTATTCATTCTCTTTTAAAAAAAAAAAAATGAGTAAGAGTGCTTTTAAAATAACCATTTACTTAATGGCATACCTGGAATAAGTGCTGTGCTGATAAGGATGTCTACCTCCTTGCATTGTTGAGCAAAGAGTTTCATTTCAGCTTCAATGAACTCTTTGGACATCTCTTTTGCATATCCTCCTTGTCCTTCACCAGATTCCTTCAAGTCCACCTCCAAGGGCTCAGCACCGAGAGACTTGAACTGTTCCAAAGCTGCAACTCTAGGGTGATTGTTAAAGTGGAAAGTATAGTTATTTTAGGCCCTAATAAAGAAGTCAAGATTATCATTTACATATACCTTTTTAAGAACAACAAACTATATATTCAAAAGTCAAGAGTCCCTTGATGTCGTACTTAATTGTTCCAATTTTTTTTCTAAAGGCAAGTAACGTTTTTACAAGAATATCCTTTTCTGAAAGAAAAAAACTATTGAGAATTCCAACTTCTACTTAGTTAAGTTGCAAAAGCAATTCCACAATTGCCAACTCCAGTAACCAGTTGTGTTCCTTATGATTCCAATGTGGATGATGATGTGATATCTGATATACATCAGGATTTGATATCATCCAAATCAGTCAAGATGAGGTTTTTCACTTGTAAATATTCTGAATTTGTTCTTATTAGAGACTTTTCCCACAAAAAATTATTCTAATATAATTTTTTGCCCCCTACCCTGTCCTCGTTAAATTGTGTTTACAAAAAGTAACCTATAAATGATAGTAAAGGGTAAAATGTGAAAAGCCAACACATTTAAATTATGTAAAACAAATTCAGTTTTAAATAAGTAAATAAATGCTACCCAAGTACTGTCTCCTGGTTGGAAACACAGAGCCAACAAATACCTCAGCTCTGTGGCGGACAGTGCGTGTAACTCACCAATATCCATTCCACTATGGTAAATCCCAAGCCCTCTAATGACAATAATCACTCAAGGAACTTGTCAAAAATTCAAATTCCCAGGCCCCTTCCCAGATGCACTGAATTATAATCTCCAGCAGGCAGGCCAGATGCTATATTATTTTTAGCAAGAACTGCAGGTCTTCCTTTGTCATCAGGGAAGTTTGGGAAACAGTGATCTGAGCCAATAAATCCCTAGCAACCATCATGTTCAAAAGTGTGCATAAAGGGTAGGACATACAGTCCATGGTTGAGCAAGAAGTACTCTCTCTGCTGGCTTGAGCAAGGAATCTGGTAGCCCAGATTGCCTCTGGAGGTAAAGTTGCAACTACAGTGGAATCAGCCTTTGGAGGAAGCCAAAGCCAAGGACAACAGAGAGGAGTGACAGAAACTGGTCCTTGATAGCACTGAGGAGCATCTAACTCTAACATGAAAAGGAAGTCCTTCCCCTGGATTCTCAGTTAGAAGAAAGAATACATTTTCTTATGGTTTAAGCCAATCTGAGTTGGTCTTCCATTTGTGGCAACCATAGGGCTATATTTCTTTAAAAAGCTTCAGAATGTCTACCAATATTATAAGAAATAAGATGAATTCAAAATTTTATATGTGTATGTATGTGTGTGTGTATATATGTATGTGTGTCATATATCTGTGTATACATATATACATACGTATATGTATATCAAATGACCCAAATTTTGTTCAAAAGTTATATACAGCTGGGCACGGTGGCTCACACCTGTAATCTCAGCACTTTGGGAGGCTGAGGTGGGCAGATCACCTGAGGTCGGGAGTTCAGGAGGACCAGCCTGACCAACATGGAGAAACCCCATCTCTACTAAAAATACAAAATTAGCCAGGTATGGTGGCACATGCCTGTAATCCCAGCTACTTGGGAGGCTGAGGCAGGAGAATCGCTTGAACCCAGGAGGCAAAGGTTGCAGTGAGCCAAGATCACACCATTGCACTCCAGCCTGGCAACAAGAGGAAAGCTCTATCTCAAAAAAAAAAAAAAAAGTTACATATATAAAACTCTAAAGAAATTATACCAAAATATCACCAGCAATTATATCTGGCTGATAGAATTATAAAAGGTATTTTCATTTTCTTCCTTATGTTTCTCTGTATTTTTTGATAATTAATATGTAACATTAGATATATAAGCTATTTTTAAATCTCCGCTGTTATATCTTTGCCCATAAAATAATTTCATCATTTAAAAATATTATATTAACATTATAATATGTATATCTTTTGATATATTTTGATATATTTTCCCAATATTTCCTTAAAATTTATCTAAGGAAAGATGAGATATCTCCATAAACGTATGTTCTTGGATATACAGTCATCCCTCAGTATCCATGGGGAATTGGTTCCAGGACACCTCTCTGATATCAAAATCCACAGATGATCAAGCCCCTTATAAAAGACAGTGTAGTATTTGCACACACCCTACACACATCTTCCCAAGTAGCTTAAATCATCTCTAGACTTATTATTATAATGCCTAATAAATGTAAATGTTATGTAAATAGTTGTTATCCCATATTGTTTAGGGAATAATGACAAGAAAAACAAAGTTGGTTCTAGCTCAGTACAAACACAATCTTTTTTTCTCAATATTTTTGATCTGGTTGAACCTACAGATAATAGAACCCCTGGACAGAAGGCTTACTGTGTGTGCCTATGTGTATATTGACCTAGAGTATTGTTTAAATATAGCAAAAAATGTCCATTTATAGAGGACTAGTAAAATAAATTACTGTACTTCTATATGATGGAATCTTCTGCAGTCATTAAAAACATTTGCAGGTAAGGAAAGATCTTCAAGATCTACTGTTAAATGAAGAAAGGTAAATGGAACAGTAAATTTACATTTTTAATTAACGTGTAGAAGAAGGAACACATGAAAAAACTAAGTTATCTCTCGGCAGTGAGACTTTAAGGTATTTTATTTTCTGTTTTTGTGCTTTTTCATATTTTTCTGAATTGGAAGAATAATCATATACTATTTTATGATAGGAAAAAAGCAAAGTTTTTATATATTTAAACTTTATAACACAGGCATTAGGCAAGATAATCACTATCGCTAAAGGGGGACTCTCCTAGTTGTTTTTTGAAAGAATTCAAAAAATAGATCATTTAAATATCATTGGGCAATGAACTGTCCATAAGTTTTTAGAATATTTAACTGAAAATATATACCAGTCAATCTTCCAACAAGAATTTAAAATCAAATGTGTTTTCCAATACATATGGATTTCATATTTATCATATGAAACCAACCCTGTCTCAAAATAGTGACTAGAGTAACTAATGAGCTATAATTCTTAGAAAAGTATTATATCACTTCAGCCACATCTTTCTTCATTGTATACTTGAGATACCTGTATAACGAACTTAATAAATTTTAAAGAAAAATTGAGTTTTCGTATTTTTCTAATATAAGCAATAGCCATATTCTAGCTGTCTATTCTGAATACAACCTAAAAAGTGACATCAATATACTAAATTCTCAGTAGTTCACCCACCACCAAATTTCAAATTACCTTTAGGTCAAATACATACATTTCCATTTTAATACTACTGTCCACTACAAATGAAAACTTGAACTACCTGCTTTCTATGCGCTTGGAGGTCTTGAGAAAACTTCACATCAACAAACAGTAAAAATGAAATGATAGGATCAATGGCATGCTTAACTCTCACTATCCTTGGTTTGTGTCCTGGTTATTTAGGAAATGCCTTATTTTCTCATTTCAGTAGGACAGCTTTTTATCAGTATATCACTTTAACTCCCAGATAAAGACTATTAACCACATTTTATGGAACATTCTTTACTCTGAAAAGTCACATTCTTCCAACTTTGAATGGTTGCTTTTTTCCTTTTTTGATCAAAATTCAAGATTAACAGTAGTATTAGTCTTCCAGTACCCTCAGCTGATAATAAATAACCACATTTTTCAACCTCAAAAATTATTAAAACACATATTAACAGTACTCAACCGACATTTAATAAAATCCAGTATCTAGTGTCTTCTGAAATGAAGAATTTTAATCAAACTTCTCTTTAAAGACAATCTAGCAAAATGTGTATATGTCTGCATTAAAGAAATACACAGTGTACATAATCAAGTACTTTCACTCAGGGGCTTGATAATTGTCAGAAAAATATATGCAACTCTATCTTAATGTCAAATGCAGGAAGCATAAATAACGCAGTAATAACAATCCATGTGTTGTTAGTCAGGTGAAGTGCCAGTCAGCTTTATTTGCTTCTATCCATTCAAGGTAAGGCATCCCCCCGACTCAGCCTGCTATTTTATTCTCTTCAGATTTGCAAACATCTTTGTTCATGCCCTAACCAGTGCCTAAAAGCATTCAGAACAGTAATAGGACATGGTAAAGCAACATGTTAAAACTCAGGTTAGAGAGAATTCTGGTCCCACTGTCAATCCACCCAAGAAAATGGAGCTGTGAGTTTTTAGTTTAATTATTTGGGGTTTTTAAAATTATTTCTGCTGTACTGAGGCTGAGTCCTCAATTTTTTTTTTCACTGAGTAATACATTTTCACTTTGCATTAACTTTTAAAAAGTGGAAACATTTTTAAATGGAAAGAGCTTATAGACCAGTAGCAATGTGCGACTTCAATCTATACAGTTTAACAAAAGCATAAATTTTAAGGAAAGCATTATATGCCCCTGAAACAAAATGTTTTTACCTTAACATCAGTCACTCACCTTGTGTCAAATCCTCTAACAATTGCACCCATTGATTTTGCTGCACCTGCAGAAGCAAGCCCAGCAACACCACCACCAACTATCAGAATCTAGAAAAGAAGATAGAGCCAGTTATGTGTTAAGGCTCATTATCAACTCATAATGAAAAATCATCTGCTAACAATTATTGGTGCCTAGTATAAGTTTAGCATCAATAAATGGCAGTGCTGATGGTGATGATGATAATCAGCCCTTAATAACTGGATGGAGTAGGTAGACTATTCTTTAACTGAACCACCGCTGATGTTAAAATTTTATTAAAGAGACAACTGCTAGCAAAGGCCAACAACCTTCACTAAAAATAGCCTAATAATCACCATATCCATGTAAAATCTACCTAAGCATGATCAGCATCATGTACATTGAAGATTAACAGATTCTTTTCCACTGTCTAAGTTTCTTCTGCTAAAAGTTCGAGTGTGGCATTCTACCTACATTTACCCTATCAAATTCTAAGGTTTTTCTTTGTTCATCAAACATCAAAACACATTTCAAAGATCGGTACAACACTGGTGAAACATCTACCCCAACATCTATTGTGAGCCAAAATGCTTCTGAAAGGAACAGCTATTCAGCAACCACAATTCTGAACCATTTTGAGCAACTCTATGTAAGTCTGAGGCAATGTAACTAATGTCCCTAACCATGGAAAGATCAGCAACAAGAGAACCAAAGAATTCCTCAGAAACAAGAGTCTCCCCCGCCTTCTAAGAAACAAAAGAAGAACAATATTGTCTCCAGTCTGGAATGGGCCTTCCCAAAGTCCTTTTATATATCCCATAAACAATCAGTTGAAGGCAATACTTTGTTCCTGCAGAAAAAAATACCACCCACGGAATCAGTGAAGCTTACAAATTCCCACCCACTCATCATGCCCACATGTTCCTCTGCCTTTACCAAGACTAGGCTAGTCAGACTGTGCTCCAGTGAGCTCTGGGCAGTGTCTCGGAAGTCATGTGAACTGATCTTGATAATGATGGTGTGTTTGGGGACAGGGGGATGTCTACAGGAAAGGGAGCAAAGAGTGACCAGAGGGAATAAGCAGGCTCTAGGCTCCAAAGCACCAACCCCTTCCACACAGAAGTTCCATCACCACTTAAAGAAAAAAAGAAGAGAAAAGGAAAGAGAAGGAAGGAAGTTAGGAAGTTGGAAGGAAGGAAGGAAGGAAGGGAGGGAGGGAGGGAGGGAAGAAAAGAGTAAATAAAATAAGTAATAGTGACAGGACTTAGCCAAGTTATCCTGAATCAAGACATAACAAAGAAAGCCATGATTTAAAAAGCAGAACTGCACAAGAGTAAAGCAGCAGATCTTACTATAGAAATTTACTTTTTCTCTCTAAAGCATGGAGTAAAGAAAAAGACACAGAGAATAAGAGTCAGAGAGCTTAGGTCAAAATTCTGCCTCTGCTACTAACTAGTTCTGGGTAATCTTGGGCAAGCTGCTTATCATCTGCAATACAACAATCAAAGTGCCTTCTCAGACTGTTGGTACATTAAATAATGGAATCTAACCAAAGCACTTACTGCTAACTGGCATACTGTAGCTATATACTCAAGAAATAGTATAGGGCCAGACAGGTGGCTCAGGCCTATGATCCCAGCACTTTGGAAGGCCAAGACAGGAGGATCCCTTGAGTTTAGGAGTTCAAGACCAGCCTGACCAACAGAGTGAGAGCCTGTCTCTATTAAAAAATAAAAACCTTAAAAAAAAAAAAAGGAAGAAATAGTATGGGAAAGGGCAGGAGAAAGGAAATAACTTTCGGAACATCGTTCGTGTTCACTCAGATAACCTGCTCCTCCCATGGCCTTCCCCATCTAAGTAAAGGCAGTAACTACGTACAATTGTTTAAGCCAAAATAGGGAATTCATCAACTCCTCCCTTTGCACATATTTCCATTTCCAATCCATGAACAAGTGCTACTGGTTTTAACTCTCAAAGATCTCCCCTAATCCAAAGAAAACCCATCCCCTTTCTCTACATTTCTGGTGCCACCACCTTCCCAGGTGCAACCAATTGCTGACAGATCTTGCCTTCACCCTACTAGTTGTTCCAACAGAACCACCATGTGATTTTTTTAAATCCTAAACCAAACATTTCCCCCACCTGAGGAGAATCTAAAGTCTATAACACGACCTAGAAGAGAGGTCCCACATGATCCAGCCTAGACTTTCCTTTCCAACATCATCTCAGATCACTCTCCATCTTGTTCACCACACTCCAAGACCAATGGTCTTCTTTATTTTTCCAGAACCTAAATACTGGAATCCCAAATGCTTGGAATCATTAAACACCTGTTTTCTTTTTCCATGCTTCAAATCTCAGCTCAAAGGTCAGAGGAAGCTTCCCCATCACCCTACTAAAGTAGCCTGTGCCCATTACGGTCATATCATCCGGTTCGTTTTTTTTTCTGTGTGAAATTATCTCATGGCCAGATACAGTGGCTCATGCCTATAATCCCAAAATTTTGGGAGGCCAAGGCAGGAAGATTGTTTGAGCTCAGGAGTTACAGATCAGCCTGATCAACAGAGTGAGACCTTGCCTCCAAAAAAACCAAGTCAAAAATAAATTAAATTAAATTATCTCAGGTATTTATTTGATCTTTTATTTGTCTCCTCACTATGACCCCCACTGGAGTGTAAGTTTTGTGCGGCAGGGATTTTTTCTTGTTCATGCCATATCCCCAGGTCCTAGAACAATGCCTCACATATCATAAGCCTTCAACTAATTGATTTTCATTCATTCTAGGCCAGGGGCCAATCTTTTGGCTTCTCTGAGCCACAATGGAAGAAGAATTGTCTTGGGCCACGTATAAAATACACTGGCTAACACCAACAATTGCTGATGAGTCAAAAAAATAAAATGGCAACAAAAATCACATAATGTTTTAGGAAAATTTACAAATTTGGATTGGGCCACATTTAAAGCCATCTTGGGCTGTATGCAGCCCACAGGCTTCATACTTGTTCTAGAAACTTGTTCTAGACAGGTAAGAACCCTCTATGTTTAAAGGAAATCCAAATAAAAGACTATATTATGCAATCTACCTTGACGAGCTGTACCAGTGCCTTCAATTTCAGAAAACTATTTATGTCATGTATCCCAAGTCCCTTAAAGTGCAATTTAAATTTTCAGTAAAGATAGTCACTTTTCCACCTTTCAAAGGCTAACAATCTTTTCTTTAAGTCTCTTGTCTTTTGTTTCACTTTTAATCTTTTATTCACAGCTTTTCTCTCAACTTCCACAAATATCTAGAAAGATTATAACCAAAATCAGTGGTAGATTTTGTGCATCAAAGCATTCAGTCAATTTAAGAACAGCATCAAACTTCTGGCCACTATGAGTGCTAGACATATTTTTATACTCCTGAGAAAGAAGTCAAAATTTAGTCATTTAACATGCCATGTCTGTGTTGTTTGCTCACACTTTCTTGCTAAGTATTGTGACCTCCACTTAAACCTCTTGCCATTTTTTAACCTGGCCTGTTATTGAAAACAATGTAATTTCTCAAAGCTGCTATTAGGTTTTGTTTTACTTTTTTTCCAGGAGATTTATTTTGTGTGAGAACTCTGGGCTTAAGTAACAAAGTACTTAAGAGCAGGAAGCACCACTTAAACCTATACCCTACAGGTAGATAAATGACCACATTTAAAGTTAGTTTCCTGTACCTAGTGCTATGGTTTGGATGTGCATTGTCCCCACAAAAACTCATGCCGACATTTGATCCCAAATGTGGCAATATTGGGAGGTGGGTCCTAGTGAGAGGTATTTGGGTCGTGGGAGTGGATCTCTCATGGACAGATTAATGCCCTCCCTGGGAGTGAGGGGCTGAGTTCTCACTCTGGGGGTTGATAGAAGAGTCTGGCTCCCTCAGTTTCTCTCTCTTGATTCCTCTCTCACTGTGTGATCTTTTTTGCACAAATCTGTTCCCCTTACACTGTCCACCATGAGTTGAAGCAGCCTTGAGGCCCTCACCTGATGCAGCTACCAAATCTTGAACTTTACAGCTACCAGAATTATGAGCCAAGCAAACCTTATTTTTTAAATAAATTACCCACCCAGTCTTAGGTATTCTCTTTTAGTAACACAAAATGGACTAAGACACCTAGCCTCAAGGTTTCCGTTGTTACTTAGTGTATATAGTATTGAAGGCTCACAACAGGACCTCCTAGTCTTTCAGCAAGCCATCGTCACCTCTCACCATTAACTGCTCCTCTCTCTCTGTGTGGATTAAAGAAACTGGCACCCTTTCTCTCTGCCAAATACCCTGATTACACCACCTCCCATTTCCTGTCTTCTTGATCAAAAATTGACAAGAAGTGAGGAAACCAAAAATATTTTGTAAATGTGCCAAAATGTTGCGACAAATTGAGAAACCCAGAATCTTCTGAATCGTATCTTAGAGCTTTTTTAAAAAAAAATTAATAATATGTAGGCTACAGAGAAGAAGTTATCCAAAATCCCTTTTAAAATTCAAATTAGTTGGCTGGTGTGGTGGCTCATGCCTGTAATCTTAGCACTTTGGGAGTCTGAGGCGGACAGATCACGAGATCAGAAGTTCGAGACCAGCACAGCCAACATGGTGAAACCCCATCTCTACTAAAAAATACAAATATTAGCCTGGTGTGATAGCCATGCCTATAGTCCCAGCTACTCAAGAGGCTGAAGCAGGAGAATCACTGGAACCTGGGAGGCAAAGGTTGCAGTGAGCCAAGATCGCGCCACTGCACTCTAGCCTGGGCAACAGAGTGAGACTTTGTCTCAAAAAGAAAAAAAAAACTAGTAAGTCAAAAAACAGAAAATAAAAACTAGAACTTTCAGAAAGTCAAAGTTCATTTTTTCCTAGCAATCTTAAACATTCCGCTTTGAGGCTTTAGGAAATATTTATACACGCCAAAAAGTCATCAATGTGAGGTTAACACATAAGAATTTTTAAATAACTGTACTTTCAGACTATACATACCCTTCCTTTTAATCAATGCATACTATAAAGAAACATTAAAAATTGTACCTACCTTAGCCGGAGGAACTTTTCCAGCAGCTGTGATCTGACCAGTAAAAAAACGTCCAAAATGATTTGCTGCTAGGACAACAGCCTTATAACTTTAAAAATAAAGAAACAAATAGATAATTCCATAAAAGGAGAGATCTCAGGCTCACATATCATCATAAGTCATCAATGAAGTTATGTCAAAGAATAATAGCTAATATTTATATAGTATGTACTATGTGTCAAAAACAGTTCTAAGTGTTGTATATACACTTACTCCTTAGCTTTCACAACAAGCCTATGGATAGGTACAATTATTACCTTCATTCCATAGGTGAGAAAAACGAGATATAGAGAGATTGAGACTTGCCCAAGGTCACTCAGCTAGTAAATGCGAGAGCCAAAAGTCTAACACAAGCAGCCTGCCTACAGAGGCACTCTCTTAACCCTTATGCTACCCAGCCTCTTTATAACAAGTACTGTAGAACATAATAGAAAATGTAATGAAAGAAAGATAGAAAAATACTAACACTGGTTTTCTTTGGGTGCTAAGACTATACAACCTTCACACTTACTTTACTATGTTGTCCAAATTTTCTTTGATGACTAGGTAGGGCTTAGGTAAAGGGGGAAAATCTTTAAGATAAATAAAATTAGGTTAGCCACAGGCTTATACATAATAAGATTCCAGCCTCAGAGAACAGAAGAAACACTTCCCTTGACCTCTGATGGTTCAAAGTATGGGATTTTCAGACAGACTGACCTTAGTTCATGTTCTAGTTTTATGATTGATTAGCTTTGTGACCTTGGGCAAATTTTTAAAATTTTCTTAACCTTGGTTTCCTCATCTATAAAGTGAGAACAAAAAGCATCTATCTTTTAGAGTCATGAGGACTAAATCGGATAACACAGGTGAAACACTTAGCATAAAGCCTGTCACATAGAAAATGCCAAGTGAATATTAAGTGTTTTAGCCAAAGAAACAAACTATGCAATAAATCTAATAATATGCACCATCTTTTCTTTAACAGGATATTTTTAACATGCTATGAAAATTTTATTTTTATATCACTTTATATGTAAAAGGCACTTTTGCATTCTTACTTGGTAATATATACTCTGGCTCAATATTATAAACCAACTACTAAAACTCCCCTGCTAGGTGGCAAGAAAACCTCTCCCTGATCATATTTCTATATAATAATACTTGATACAATAATTGATGCAAAAACATGTAAAGTCACCTTTATTAAGTTAATCATACTGGAGCAGAAAAACAATACTTTAGAGATTACATTATCTGTTGGTCTTCTGAATGCAAGTGATAGAAATTTTCAATGGGCAAATATGACAAAGACTCAAAGACCACTGTAAGAAATTAACTGTGGACTTAATGTTCTAAAAGATTCAGTTGCTATTCTGAAAAATCAATTACAAAAGGAGACTGATTACACACAAAATGTACAAGAAAACGTTGATAGTGAAAAAAGTAACAAATTGGGCATTTTCTTCATGAAAGCAAAAAAGTTTAGAATGAACAGTAATGAAATGGAAGCAGTACATCCTCACTGTAATATGGCTGTGTGTATGAATGAGACAGATACTGATTTCTCATACACTGTATGGATATGTATACTAGATGATTCTTTTCACACTGTGCTCTCTGCAAATATCAGCTCAGGACATAAAAGAGTGATTCTTCAAATTGTGATCCCTATGTCCCTGAAGGCTTAAACTTCAGACAAATCTGGGGCCACAATGGATGAGATAGAGAGTAAACATGTTTCTGCACACTCCTGCCATGCTCAGTGTACCCAAAGCTACTCAGCTCTTATCCGATTTATTTACATTGTCTCATAATATTTCATTTGCTCAGAAGATTCTATAACTAAAACCACTTGATCTAGAGCTACCAATTTTGATATTCTTTCACACATGTGCATTTCAGAATCAACAGCACCCTTAACATTTTCCATTATACATTTTCTAGATAAAATTTTAAGTCACACATTGCATAATATAACTCCCTTACAGGCTAAATAAATTTAAAAGTGTGCAGATAAAACACAAAGTAGAATCTATGGCATATGCTAAAATATAAAACCTAAGAAAACTTTCAACTTATGTGTCAAGCTATAAAAGGCTTTATTCGTGTTAGTCATGTTAGTCTCTTTTTATGCACTGTTTTTTTAGAAAGATTTTCTCTGTTTGTGCCTCATTAATATTAGCAAATTGTTAAGTACTAATGGTTTTCACGCTTAAAATCTAATTTGGTTAGTTTCTTAGAGAAGCTGATGCATAGGCATTATCCCATTTCCAGATTGTTCCCACCCTCTAAGGCAAAGTCAGCAGTACACTGCATTCATGTAGTTATTCCTGTCCCTCACCTATGGCAGGCATGATTACTCTATCATAGCCACATTCCTCTAAACAGAATGGGCCTTAGAATCCTTCTCAACATAGTACTCCAGGCAATCAACAGAGAATGTATTAGTGCTAGTGGGCAAATAAAGCTTGTTAGCATATTGACCTTAAAAGCAGAAGACATGGTTAGCCCTCAGTTATCAATATGGGTTTGACATCAGATGAAACTTCCTCTAGTGCAGACCTTTTTCCTATTATTTAAATATTTTATAAATTTACCTAAGCAAAACCTAATTAAGATGGCAAATCCACTAATATAAGTATATTAATTTAACCACATGAAATTGTCACTATTCAACCATTTTTGACCTATAAAAACTATATACATGTACACACACATATGAAATACAGTATGTTCCTCATACAAATAATCGGATAGCTGTTTGCTTTGGTGTATGGAAATACTACTCTTCTCATTAAAATTAAAAAGGAATATATACTAGAGTTCATTTTCTATCTGATCACTATAAAACTATAAAATGAGTCAAAATAATTTAAATGCACTCTCAAAATGCTGCAATCTCCAACAATAATTACAAGTAAAATCACTGTAAAAGAGAAGAGCTACAGTGTGAAAATTTCTGTATCATCATCGTGCTTTTTTTCAGTTGAAATGGAAAAGAATCAACCTACCCAGCAATGTTGGCCATGGAGCTTAGCGCATCATATCCCTGAGCAATTGTGACTCTTGGAACCTGGTCCATTGCCAGAACTGTAGTTTTTCTTGTGGAAAGTTTATTTAGCAAGTCTGGATTTTGGGCTGGGTAAATAAAACTAATCAGTGTTCCTGATGTCTTTAAAAGGTCGGCTTCATGAACACCTAATGTCGGATTAACTATAGGAGCTCGCACCTGGGAAAAAAGTCAAGTCACAGATTAAAAATATAAATACCTTAATCATATTTTTAAGTAAACAGGAAAACTTAGATAATATGTCATGACTGAAATAATACTCCAGAAGTCAATCTTCCATAAATAAATTTCTGACTAAATTTTTAAGCAATGTTAAGGCACACACAGATGTATACCATCTATCCCCTGCCTAATGACCTGTGGACTAGTCTGAGTAAAGAGCACACACACCTGGGAAATACAAACTACTGAGACAGGTTTGACAATTAACTGCAGAATGGTGAAAAAACTATGGAAGCTCTACAGCAAACCTGCAGTCCCCAAACCCTATTACCCTGGTAAAATTAACAGACATTAAACAGACAGGAAGTTTTGTTGTGTGTTCAATCCTTCAAGCAAGATTCAATCCTTGCTAATTTTGTCAAGCATCAATATTTGGAGTGATAAGACATTAAGAACACTGTAAACTAAAACTAAGTATAGATTTATGTTACTTTAAAATTCCAGATGACTATTTATAGATGAATGCAATTCACTCTACTAATCTTGCTGAATTGGGTTGAAGCCAAAAGACACAATATATTCTGTTATGTTGAGAAGCATGAAATAATGAATACACACTCCATATCCCTGAAAGCTTCCAGTGTCCACTTATTAAAGCCAAATTTTTAAAATTCCATTTTAAAAGTATTTTAAAATGTTTTATATTCAAGTTTAAAATCAACCTTCAAATAAAATATCCCATTTCATCAGTTCCCAGTTAGCAATAGTGCTTTTAGGCAAGTAAACACAGAAAACACAGCCTCTGGGACTTACGTTTTAAATACAAACACAAACACTGGGTCAATAAGTTTATCTCACAGCATTTCACCTCAATTTACCTATGAGACACCTTTGTCTGCTATTCCCATGTCAGTTGTTGATCTGGTGATGCATATGTTTCTAGGTTCTGGACTTTAATTAAGGCTCTCTGACAAGGTCTATTTTTCCTCCAAGAAAATCTATAACATAGATTTAGTAAATGTTAGAGAACAACTCTGAATTGATTCTACTGGCCCCTGTCAAATGCTCAGCTGAGACTACTGTCATCTGCATAAGTTAAGCCAATAGAATGTTCCCCTGAATGTGCTCCTCAGGAAATTAACAGATTTGGCTCAAATGAGAGGTCCCCAAGGTCATGTGGTTTATTAATGCTAATACTGTATAAAGTCATATAATATTCTATGTTATAGGATTTCTGAGCACTCCATTAACTGCTTATATATATTGTGAATCCCTAAAAAGAACACAGAGCATTTCCAAAATGTAAACACCCCCTTATAGGCCTTTTTCAAAACATCTCAAAAGATTTTGATCCCTAGAATATATTTGAGAATAGATTATGCTTTTCTTTTTTCTCTAAGTTATTTTACTATATATCTAGTTATATCACCAAGTATTTGTAAACCTAAACCTTTAAAAAGCTTTAGCTGAGTTACAGTTAACCCCCATACCACAAATTTTACTATTAACTTTAAATAGCAAAAACTGGTTTTATAACTTTCCCAAAAATCACCTGTCAAGTGTTAGGATCTTGTCAAGTTATTCAGTGGGCTTTATGTAAGGAAATTTAAAAACTATGTGATCAATACCTCTTAGAAATTAATGTAGAAAAAACTTGTATTTTCTGACAAAAATGAGTTACTTCCCTGTTTGCCTTGGCTGCAGGAGGCTTAGCATTTAATTTGATGCTCAACTGTAGTTATCATCTGTGCTAGGCTATTGATACAGTCTCACCCCCTTTTTCTAAAGGATTTTTTTATTTCATATTTTAATTCTCAAGTCCTTTAGTTATAAATTACCTTAAAAATTTATTTTAAGATAGGTAAAGCTACTCGCCACTCAGCCCAAAGCTGCTTTCTTCAAAATAGTCACAACCTCTCTAGAAATAGCCCTTTTATCAGTATAAATCATTGTGCCTTCAGGTATCAGAAGATCACTGAACGTTCAGTCCCAGACTAAGTTCCACACCTTCTTTCCATTCTAGCAGTAAATGCTCACATGTGGGTATTCCGGATATATATGGACCAGGTAGAACAAATTTTTTCCTAACCAATTAAAAGGAAATTTCCATTTAGCAAATGTAAAAATGAAGATCACTTTTTCTCTCCTCATGGTTAAACACAGATCATATTGTCTGATAAAAGTTCTACTAGAGCATGAAGAATATTGACAACATGGAATCATTTCTTTGAGAAAAAGTCACTGTTTGAAAATAGGAAAAGGTACAACTCCAGAAAAAGTAATTTAATTTTTCTATGAAAAGATTTCAAAAAGTCAGCATGCTATAAATGGGAGAGGAAAAAGGAATAATTACTTTGACCACCAAATCAGAAGCCAGCGCCTCCTTTGCCCCTTGGATTTGGGCACCTGCCGCTCTATAGTGATCATCTGAGAACTTGGAGGCTTCGCCCGCACCCGATTCCACAACAACATTAAAACCCTGCTTGACCAACGTCTGAACGCCAGCAGGAGACAATGCCACACGCTTCTCATTTTGGAATATCTCCTTGGGGACTCCAACAGTCAGTTGCTTATATGGTATTCCTATAAATAAGCAAAGCAAAAAAAATACACATTTGGTAAAAAACAAACAAAAAATGTTTAGAAACAGATGTCAGAAAATTGAAAGGGGCAGTCTTTTCTTCAAAATATACCACAAGGGCAAGCTGCTGTTCAGAATGATGTTCCTCATTTATACTTTATTTATAATATTTATAATATTTTGTTTAATCAATTGGCTTTCTTCAAGGAAAATAACAAGCTTAGTTTATTTGTAGAAGGAAACAAAATGAGTTTAGAGATCCCTCTGCATGCTGACTCCACTCTTCAAACTAAGCCCCTTGGGTTGTGGCCTCCTTATCCTTACCTTTAACAAAAATGGAAGGAATTAGCTGTTTTGAAGAACAACCATATCCTAGACATTTTGCTGGCCTGCCACACTCAAAGTTCCCCTCCAGGCAATTTGGTCACAGACAATTCCTCATAGATTTCTAAGTGCTGTATCTTAAGACTCTACACACTCAGCCACTTAGACAAGGGATCAGCAACTGTGTCAAAAATAATCATCTACAGGGTAGACGAGGAAAACCAGCAGCCACAGCTTATGAGATAACTTAGACAGGAACTCTGTCCAAGGACACTCTATGTTGGCCAGTGACTACTCAACTCACTGGGTTCTGTCTCAAGGAGTTTGAATGGGAGATCCACAGAAAGGGACAAGGAGAATAGATCAGTGCAAATGATATTTGTAAGCACAGCTATGAGGTAATCAAAGGGAAGTCAACAGTAACAGTAGCAGCAACATCAGTAGTAGATATTTAAAGAGAGAAGCTGGGTCACAACCATGAAATCTATAAATAACGTTCCACTTATCCAAGGAGTAGATGGGGGGTTCTGGGCTCTCTTACTTGCCAAGAATCCACACAGTAAACCCTCATCACAAAATATAATCTGATGTGATGCTGTTCCTTGCAACCCAAAAAAGCCTACATAGTACAATGCTATATTTAGATATGGTCCAGACCATCTTTAGCTACAGGACATCAGTTTCTCCTGAGGTTTTACTTAACATGCGAACATAAACATCTTTTAATAAAGAGTATCTGTTTCTATATAAGGTTTATTAACACTTAGGAAATCCATTCTTACAATCTAAGATCTGAATATTCATAATTTTAAAATGAATGAAATTATCCCTACAGAGTAACTTATTAAGTAAGACTTTAGAGAGATTAAGTCAACCTAGACTTAAATTTGAACACTGTCTTAGATTCCACACTATTTATCTAGTAATAATTTACAATACACAAAAGGCAAATAATGCTGAATCTTACTCCTTACTTGAAGGAGAGGGAGGAAAATAATAGAAAGCTGGCAAATATTTAGATTGTCATACAAAGCTAAATCACATATACTTATCTCATGTTCACTCATCTGACAATCTTGAATTGTCAGACTCTATATGCCAAAAGCAAGAAAGCTACCAAAGATGACTGCATGTCAAAAGGATTTAGAAGCCAATGTGAAAGGGCTCCCACTGACCAAATATGAGATAATTTGAGCACATACAAGGGACAGAGAAACTGGCTAAACAATACCAAGAGGATTCAATCAGCCAAACCTAGAATGTTGTAAATTCTACAGAGCAACAATGAAATTATTAAGTATATTAAAAGGAAAAAGGAAGAGGGGAACTTATAGACAAAAACAGACAAAAGAGATACAGCAAATATAATGTGTGGTCCCTGTTTGGATCACTCTTGGACCAATCCAACTGTAAAGAAAAAGAGGACAGACGGACAGGCAGAAGGAAGGAAGACAGGAAGGAAGGAAGGAAGGCAGGAAGGCAGGAAGGCAGGAAGGAAGGAAGGAAGGTAGGCAGGGAGGAAGGAAAAGAAGGAGGGAGGGATGGAGGAAGGGAAAAACAGTTGAAAAAATATGAATACTGACTAACTGGAATTACTATACTTTTCAATATGGTAATGAACTTATAGTTACATTAAGGAAAAAACAGACTTCTTATCTTTCAGAGATAAAAATAATTAGGAAATAGTCAAGAACCAGTGAGATCTTGATGTCCATGGATTTATTCACAAGGACAATTTTCATGTCTTCAACACAGTTATTTACCTTTATTTTATACACAATTTTAATACACAGGATAATCTGGCTTTCCAGAGCAGTTTAAAAGAAAGCATCTGAAGATAAAGTCGAAAGCTCGTAGGGACAGATACCCTGCCAATTATGACTTGTCATCTGAGAACAAGAAAAGAGGCTATAAAATCTATTCAAGGCAGACATAAGATCTCACAACACCTAGCAGTCTAGGGGTCCTTAATAAATAGACAAATAGTCCTACAAACTTAAAAAAACAAAAGAGGCATTATTCTGTGTCATAAAGGTTGCCCCTCAAATATCCAGCCTGTTCCTCCACCTTAGTAAGAAAATGTCATTTTTAGCTGGGTATGTTGCCATCTAGAATAAAAGACAAAATGTCTGAGTGTCCCTCACAGCTATAAACAGCTACATATCTGAGCTGAGCACAGTGAGGTGAAATGATAGAAGTACTGGGATGGTCTCTGGGCAAGATTAATGCAAGAGAGTTGACTTGGTTTAGAAGGGCTCCATTTAGCCTCTCCTCCTCCTGGCAGGTACCCCAGAACAGAAGCAAGTAGACATCCTCTCAGGGAAGGCCTGGTAGGCCACTGGAAGGCTTCAGATCTTCCTCTGTAAGAACTAGGAAACAAGTGGCAAATTTTGAGTTGAGGAGTGACATGATTGTACATTTTAAAAAGATTATTCTGTCTTGTGAGAAACAGACTGTAGGGGGCAGAGGTGAAAAGCACAGGGACCATTTAGGAGGCTGGTACATCAGTCCAGGTGACAGATGATGATGGCTTGGACCAAGATGATAAATGTAGCAATGGCAAGAAGAAGACAGATTATAGATATAACGAGAGCTGACCTATACCTACTAGGAGGGTAGAATGACTGCAGGGTTTCTGACCTGAGCAACTGTAATCAATTTGCTACTTACTAAATTGTAGACCAATTAATATACTTAATTCCTAATTCCTGAGCATAGAGCTGTATATGGTACAATTCTCCAATACTAACAAGGAATTAGAAAGGACTTCTAGGAAAAAATGGTTTCTATGAGCAATAGGCTCCAGGGACAACTCAACTGGTTTATCTTTTTTGTTTGTTTTTTTCTATTACCTTGTCTTCTCTGTTAGCACTGCTAATCAGGAACCTCTATAGTACATGGAAAATATGACAACACTTACTTGTTTTTTATTTATAATTATCATTCACAAGCACCAGACCATAAAACTACATGGCTTTTCCTTTTATCTATTATCAGACCTATGAGTTCCTATGACTTAAGGTTTCATTTACAATCACTGAAGTGAGACTTTACCTTGTTTTACAGGGGCTTTACACCACAGTGCTTGGTGAGTATGAAATGTTCGTAAAAAATTCTTCTTCCCACGTAGACCCTTACAGGACCCCAAATTGCTAAGTAAAGGACACGAGCAGCCAGTCACCACTGTTTTCAGTAGGTTTGCCATGTTAATATGTGTTCCCAATTTTCAGACTCCCCAATTTCCTTGAAGGCAAATCACTAAGAAAAAAGAAAATAGGATGTTTACATGCCAAGAAAAAAAAACTCTTTGTCTTTTAAACATGAAAAACATTAAAAAAACACTAAAGAGCTGGAAATGTAAGTTATATATAGATATCTACAAAGAATTTATTTCCCAAGTTCTTTACTTATAGAAGATGCTCAAAATTCACTTCCAGTTCAGGCATTTAAAACTTTTAATCCATTTTCCCACTAAAATTGGAGTTCTAAACTCACTATTCAATTCCAAGCCCAGGTCATATAATCTATTTGATCCTTAATGTAGCTGGAAAGGTTAAATACACACACACACATATTGCTACAGAATCAAGTCATATCTTAGATGAAAGTTATCTTGTAAGTCAGCATGTCCAGCAAAAAGTGCATGTAACTCAGTTATCTTTGAATTTCCCTTAAATTACCTAAAATACTGTACAGTACAATGGTGACTTACATTTAGCCACCAGGTCATACCAAACACACTGACATCCTATTCAGTGCAGCAGGATGCTTATCCACTGAGACCTCTGAACCGAAGCTGACTGAGTGAACACAAGATTCATGTTTGCCAAGTGCACCTCTCAAGAAAATTAAACATGTATGATATGTGACTCTAAAAAAAAATAAGAAAGAAAAATTCCATAGTATCTTTATCCCATAGGTTTGTGCTTGCAGATGTGGCCATAACTATGAACTCTTTTGTCAGTGGTCTTCACAGATGGCCACTTTTTGCCAATTCTAACCAGTCTGGGTAAAGTGTCTGGGCTTTGCTGTTACTAAGGCTTCAGCAACTACTTACGCCACATTCCTCGAGAAATCCCCACCAATGCATGAAAGGCACTCCCAATATCCCCACAATTCCCAGTGGTCCTCCATACCTTTCTCTTCTTTCTTTCAAAAATGTAAAGAAGCTGAGGACTTAGAATTTTATCAGCCAAACTCAGCTAACACTGCTAACTACGCCTGTAAGTTCTAATGCATCATATGGACCCTCACAGGACTGAGCACCTGATCCTAGTGGGCTCTGTAAGCGATTTTCCAGACTCCAGAGGGAGAAGGACTTAGCTCATTTTTAATTTTAGAACTGCTGCCACTGGCCAGGAGTGGTGGCTCATGCCTGTGATCTTAGCACTTTGGGAGACCAAGGCAGGTGGATTGCCTGAGCTCAGGAGTTCAAAGTCCAGCCTGGGCAACATAGTGAAACCCCGTCTCTACTAAAAATGCAAAAAATTAGCCAAGCATGGTGGTGTGCACCTGTAGTCCCAGCTACTCAGGAGGCTGAGGCATGAGAATCGCTTGAACTCGGGAGGCAAAGTTTGCAGTGAGCCAAGATCATGCCACTGCACTCCAGCCTGGCAACCTGAGCAACAGAGCAAGACTCTGTCTTTAAAATAAAATTAAAAAAAAACCTGCTGACACAACTCCCAGAAGAAATGTCTTTAAAATACCAGACAGCAACACTGGTAATGGAAATTTTTAATCCAGGGAACGCTTATTTGTAAGATGCCCCTTAATTCAACAAATATATACCAAGGGCAGAGTTTGGCCATTAAGACGAATCAAATTGGAATTTTGTTGGAGATAAGAAGTCAATAAATAATAACACTACAAAGTAGAATAACACAAGGTCAGAGTCCTTTGAGAGTTCAAAGAATGACACTGTGTCCTCTTCGAGAGCTCAGAAAAGGAAGGGAAAGCCGTTTGAGATGAAGAGAAAATGAAAAATAGCTAAGGAAGAAAGAATGCAAGATGTGTTCTGGCATGCAATTAAAAATGTGTATGAATAATTCTTTGCATTTGGACAAACAACTTTACATGTTCAAAGTGTTTCCACATATCATGTCCTTTCATTTCAGTTCCAAAGTATTCCCAAGTCCCATAAGTACCCTACTCATTCATTTACGGGTCACATCTAGGGTTATCATGACTTGAGAATAAAGAGAAAATTATTCAAAATTCAGCTACACATTCAAAACCTCTACTGAATCTATGCCAAGACCTAAGAGAGAAGCAAAGATGTTTAAAAAGTTATTCTTGTCTTGGGGGAGATTTTTTTTCCCCCTACCATTACTGAATAACCTACTTCTATGCAAACCTCCCCACTTACCCAACTTTCTCTTCTTGGATCATCTCAACTCCCCAACAACCACCATTTTTATACGGCTGACAAACATTTTCCAGACCTCATCAGTAAAAGAATGAACTGAGCTTTAATAGAGCCCTGTATTGTCCAAATCTGCCACTCGCTCACTGTTCAACTTGAACCTCCCGTGCCTCAGTTAGCTCAACTATAAAAAGAGCACTGGTTTCTAAGGCCATTTTAAGCTCTAGAAATTTTATGATTGGATGAAATTTTGTAATGCTTTAAAGCTGAAGTCCCATTTCATGGCCTGAAATCTGGAAAATTTGTCCCGACTACTTGGAAAATGGTAATTTGAGTTCAGCTGATCCCCGGCAGGGGCATCAGACATCAATAGGGCCAAAGCCTTCATAGCCAATTTCTGTGAAAAATTCCACTTGATTCAACTATGAACATACAGGGGAGAGATCAGGAGGTCCTTTGTTGGCAAGAGCAGTACATATCACTAAGTCTAAACTGAATACAAATGACCCTGAAAGAGAATTCTTAACCATCTTATCATTGGCCTGTACAAGTTTATACCAAAGATAGTACTCGGTCTTAATCATCACATTTTCCTCCATCTTTACTGTAAGGCTCTCATTTATCCATGTGCTCCTGTGGCTTTGAAGCAATAAGAAAAAAAACTTTACAACTCAAAATCTGGGAATTAAAAAAAAACCCACAACTTTTTTAGCATGGCATTCATATGGCTGTTTAATGTAACTTATGTGGGTTATTTCCCCTAATAGATATTAAAATCCTTGAGGGCAAGTGCCCAACCTAAAGAGGGAGGGTAGCACAGAGATTTAAGAGAGTCAGCTCTGGATCTGTGGATTGGAAGCCCCCACTCTACAACTTACTGGCTGTGTGACCTTGGGAAGTCACTTAACTTCTCTGTACTTAATTTCCTCATCTTTAAAATGGGGAATAACAGCACCCAGCCAGGGTGGTGGCCCCACACCTATAATGCTATCTCTTTGGGAGCTAGGTGGGAGGATCACTTGAGGTCAAGAGTTCAAAACTAGTGTGGGCAACACAGTGAGACCCCCCCCCATTGCTTAAAAAAAAAAAAATTTTTTTAACGAGCAGGGCATGGTGGTACAAGTCTGAAGGCCCAGCTACTTTGGAGGCTGAGGTGGGAGCATCACTTGAGCCCAGGAGTTCCAGGCTGCGGTGACCCATGATTGTGCCATTGTACTCCAGCTTGGGCAACAGAGTGAGACTCGAAAAAATAAAGTAACAGCACCTACCGCACAGGGTTGCTGCCAGGATTGAGAACACAATATCTTTATGCTGTTATATTCATGGTATTACCTCTCACCCCATGTTTTGCACAACACAGAGGAAGTTAGTATTTTTAACTGAATGAATGCATAGGGTTAGGTGACCTTAAGCCTAAGTACCTATTGAGCAATTCTTGAAAGATTTTCAGAAAATTTTTTTTGAAAAAGAAATGTTGGCCAGGCGTGGTGGCTCAGGCCTGTAATCCCAGCACTTTGGGAAGCCGAGGTGGGTGGATCACCTGAAATCAGAAGTTGGAGACTAGGCTGGCCAACATGGTGAAACCCCCTCGCTAGTAAAAATACAAAAAAATTAGCCAGGCTTGGCGTCACATGCCTGTAATCCCAGCTACCTGGGAAGCTGAGGCAGGAGAATTGCTTGAACCCGGGAGGCGGAGATTGCCGTGAGCCGAGATCGTGCCATTGCACTCCAGCATGGACAAAACAGCGAGACTCCGTCTCAAAAACAGAAAAGGAAATGTTTGTGCAGCCTTGTGGAAAACTGACTCTATCAGCAAAGATAAGCGGCCTGAGCGTGCCTGCTGGAAGGGAAGGTGATCCTAAACTGTTAATAAAAAGTCAAGGTTTGCAAATAAAAGGGGTGCAGTGAACAAGAGGGGTATACTTGAAATAAGAAGAGTAGGTAGGCTCTTAAGCCCCACCCACTGCTCCGAATAAGTCTGTCCTACAAGACTCTTGACAAACAGACCACCTAAGGACTGGCCAGCAGCGCAGGGTGAATAAAGGACACCGGCGACCATAAACACGTCACGCTTTTAAAAGCGAGACATACCAGCAAGGACAAAATACTCTACTGGGCCAGCTTCGGCTGGCAGGCGCCCTGACCTCTACCACAGCCACAGGTGCCATGGCTACCGCCACCGGTGCCACCTCTTGCTCGGCAACTGCCACCCGCTGGCATCTGCGCGGGACCGCTATTTATAACCTCCCTCAGAAACCGATTGGCCAAGGCTGCAAATAGTCATTCCGGCTGTTGAGTTTGAACTAGCTCTGCCCAGGTCGCCCCCTCGGCTGTCTCTTCCTCCTCACCAGCCTGGGTTCCAGAAGCTTGCACCCACACCGCCCGACCACCCCGATGCACACTCACAACTTGTGCTCGCAATCTCTTTTGTCCCCAGCCGGGCACCCTCTCTGAACTTCCTCAAAGGTCAAGCATACCTCAGGGGCGTCCAGCTGCCACCTCTCTGGGTGCATTGCCCTTTGAAAGTCCTCTATGACCTCCCTTTCCCCCACCCCCAATCTTGCAGGCCGAAATGACCCCGTACGACTCTCGCTGTCCCCCAAAGCTGCAAATATCTGCACCTGCACAGCTGCCGCCTCGTTCCCTGCCCACTGCCGGGACCCAGTTCCCGAATCCACCCGCCCACTCCCTTCTCCGTCGCCCCAGCAGGAGACCAGAAAGGAAGCCCAAGAAGCACGGTTCTTCCCCACCCAAGCCTGCGGCCTTCGGACAGCCCCGTGCACCCCGCGCCCGGAGCCCAGTCGACCCCGTCCCTTTGCTCTTTAACAGGTCTCTCTCTCCGCTAGGGCCGTGGGCATCAGGGGAGGCCCAAGCCCCTTTCCCAGCTGCGCCCTAGGCGCGCGCCCGGCTGCCTGCAACCGCCAGTGCCGCCGCGCTCACCTGGGCCGGGAGGCTGGCAGCCTTGGGCTGTGCCCTGGGGGCCGCGAGGGGACGCCGCGCTGGCAAACCAGGGCTTGGGCCCCGCGGCACTGCGCTTCCAACCCGGAAGAACAGCCCCAACTCCGCGGCGGCGAGCAGCCACGTGACGGCAGCTCTGCCACTTCTCCGCGGCTCGCGCCCCTTCCCCGCCCCGGCTTTCTTCCCTCCAGGCCCCCTCCACCCGATCGCCGCGCGCTCTCCGGACCAGAAGGTGACCTCACGAAATGCCCTCTTTGAGCTCAAAGGCTGGTTACCCTAAGGGGCCCTTCCGCCCTCGGAGGCAGCCAAAACCTCTTTGTCTCTTCCTCTGCCCGCGGCCTCCGCCCTTCTTCCGCGCTTTCCCTCCGCTCGTCCTTGTCAATCAAACCTGGTGCCAAACGCGGCCGCTAAAGTTTTCAGGGACACATTTGCTTCTCCTCGTGAAGAACCAGTTACAAAGCGTGATTTCCTCTCTCGGGTCCCGTCAGAACAAAGAAACATAATCTAACTCCACTGTGGGTACCTGCCTTTCCTCTAGCTCTCTAGGAAAAATCAGAACTTCTGTAACAGAAAAGAACCCAAGGGAAATGGGCAGGCAGAGAAGGGTTGATGAAGGGCGGGAATGGGGGCGTTGACTTTCCATTCTGACAGGAGAGGTGGAGTTAAATTCCTCGGAGACAACGTCCAGGCCTGAAAATCAATACACATCTGCGTGCTTGCTTCCAACATCAGAGCCAGCCTAGAAGAAGCTGGCTAGTGCTACCGCTAGTACGAATATCCCCCAGGCTGGAAAGCACCCACAGTGGACGTTGTAAGCTCTCCTGACCAGGCCTCAGCTGTTTTCCTAAAACTGTTAACGGACTCCGAACCCTAAAGACATAGCCGTTCTTTTCACGCAGTTCTGTTACTTATTCTGCAGGTGTATTCTGACTAAAAGTGGGAGTGGGATGGATAAAAAAAGAGTGTAGACGTTAGTCAGTTTGCTCCTTTCTGCCCGTGGACGCTGCAGGAGAAGCATCGTTAAAGTCTCTCTCCTCCCCGCGGTCATGTCTAAGTCAGAGTCTCCTAAAGAGCCAGAACAGCTGAGGAAGCTCTACATTGGAGGGTTGAGCTTTGAAACAACCGATGAGAGCCTGAGGAGCCATTTTGAGCAATGGGGAACGCTCATAGACTGTGTGGTAATGAGAGATCCAAACACCGAGCGCTCCAAGGGCTTTGGGTTCGTCACCTATGCAACTGTGGAGGAGGTGGATGGAGCCATGAATGCAAAGCCACACAAAGTGCATGGAAGAGTTGTGGAACCAAAGAGAGCTGTCTCAAGAGAAGATTCTCAAAGACCAGGTGCCCACTTAACTGTGAAAAAAATATTCGTTGGTGGCATTAAGAAGACACTGAAGAACATCACCTAAGAGATTATTTTGAACAGTTTGGAAAAATTGAAGTGATTGAAATCATGACTGACAGAGGCAGTGGCAAGAAAAGGGGCTTTGCCTTTGTAACCTTTGACGACCATGACTCCGTGGATAAGATTGTCACTCAGAAATACCATACTGTGAATGGTCACAACTGTGAAGTTAGGAAAGCCCTGTCAAAGCAAGAGATGGCTAGTGCTTCATCCAGCCAAAGAGGCTGAAGTGGTTCTGGAAACTTTGGTGGTGGTCGTGGAGGTGGTTTCAGTGGGAATGACAACTTTGGTCGTGGAGGAAACTTCAGTGGTGGTAGCTTTGGTGGCAGCCATGGTGGTGGTGGATATGGTGGCAGTGGGGATGGCTATAATGGATTTGGTAATGATGGAGGCAATTTTGGAGGTGGTGGAAGCTACAATGATTTTGGCAGTTATAACAATCAGTCTTCAAATTTTGGACCCGTGAAGGAAACTTTGGAGGCAGAAGCTCTGGCCCCTATGGTGGTGGCAGCCAATACTTTGCCAAACCAAGAAACCAAGGTGGCTGTGGCGGTTCCAGTAGCAGCAGTAGCTATGGCAGTGGCAGAAGATTTTAATTAGGAAACAAAGCTTAGCAGGAGAGGAGAGCCAGAGAAGTGACAGGGAAGCTACAGGTTACAGCAGAGTTGTGAACTCAGCCAAGCACAGTGGTGGCAGGGCTGAGCTGCTACAAAGAAGACATGATTTAGACAAATACTCATGTGTTTGGCAAAAAACTCGAGGACTGTATTTGTGACTAATTGTATAACAGGTTATTTTAGTTTCTGTTCTGTGGAAAGTGTAAGGCATTCCAACACAGGGTTTTAATGTAGATTTTTTTCTTTTTCTTTTTTTTTTTTTTGGACCCATGCTGTTGACTGCTAAATGTAATAGTCTGATCGTGACGCTGAATAAATGTCTTTTTAAAAAAATAAAAATAAAAAAGAATACTGATACTACAGAGACAGTGGTCAGGGAAGGTCTGTTCAAGGCGGCGATATTTGCATGGAGGCCTGTGTGTGGTGGCTCCGAAGATCTCCCCCACTGATTTGCAGGACTCATAGAATTTAGCATAATCATGGCTAAGATGTATTACAATGAAAAATGTGAAGCAAAATCAGCAAAGGGAACCAGCACATGGGGTGAAGTCCAGAGGAAACTGGGTCAAGCTCTAAGAGTCCTTTCCAGTAAAGTCACCTATGATGCACTTAATCCCTCCAGCAATGAATTCTCATGACACATGCAAAGTGTTAATATAAGGGAAGCTCATGAGATACTGAGTGCCCAAGACTTTTATTGGGAGCTGGTCAGGTAGACACTCTCTGTTTAGTATGTACCCAAATCCCTGACCCCCAGAGGGAAGTAGGTGTCCAGCACAAACCACATTATTTATATAAGCAGTTTAGACACATTGAGCCTCCCTTATCATTTAGGGAACGTTTTATATCAGCATGGGAAACTGTTTAATAGCTAAGTTCCCAGACACCCGTGCAGCGCCACCCTTGCGAGCAGGGCTTTCTCAGGAAAGGCAGCCTTCAGCCTGCGAGGTGTACTCTTTTCTGAATAAAGGCAGGGAGCTGGGGCAGGGTGATTAGACCAGGAAGTGAGAAGCCATAGGAATATTAGAGGGAAGAACACTCAAGGCAGAAGAACAATCAAGGGCAAAGGCAGCAAGTCTGTAGCATGTTTGATGACATGGAAAGCTCATGTGACTGGAGCAGATGGAGGAAGGAGGAGAGTGAATAGATATCTCTCCATGGTGAGAGTTGATTTCTGGGCATAAGGACCCCCCAACGCCAGACAGTTTTGTTCTGTCTTTCAGAGATAATGACAAGGAAGCAGGCCAGCATTCATTGAGCCCCTGCTAAGAGTCGGGCTTAGTTCTAAAAGTATCACATAAATGATTAAATGATTTCTCATTTAATTTTCTCAATGACTCTTGAAATAAAATGAAGACTGCAACAGAATTGGGACACAGAAAGGTTAAGCCACTTGGCCAGAGTCATACGGTGAGAAGAGAGGGCAGGTCTTGTGGCCAGGTTATCTTTGCCCAGAGCCCCCACTCTGCAGTCTACAATGGGAATGCTCTGTAACAGCACTTTAAAACTGTGGGTTGCAACCTGTGGAGTGGACTGTGAAATTAATTGAGTCAGAACCAATTTTTAAAAAAAATTAAACAGAATGGGTAGTATCAGAATGTGTTGTGTATAATGAGGGTAAATATTGTTTTCGTGAAAATTTTGCTTCATCTGTATAGAAAGAGAGAGTTTTAAACACACACACATATGAATATACATATGTATACTAGGTTGCTTTGTAACATGTACTCTTTAGTTTCGGAATTAATGAAAAAACATTGTAAGCCACTGACCTATCAAAGCTAGACTCTTTTATAAATATGAATCACATTTTTTTCATCCCTCCTCCTGTTTCTGGGAAAATCTGTCATTTTAAGGGGTTGAGTCAAGTCCCGGAAGTTCATCTACTGGAACTTCTGTCTACCAGGACACTAGAAACTAGTACTCAAGGGTAATGCTAGAGTTGATACAGCCTATAACACCCCCGAAGCCCCTCTTTATCAGGATATGTCACCACATGTAAGACGGCTTTGTGTTCCGGGTGGGGAGTTAGATTGTTGCCCTCAGCTTTGAAGTCTCCCTGTGACTCCTCAAGGTTCCATCCCTGCCTGCAGGTTAAACCTGCATGCCCGTGACCCGCCCCTCCGCCTTGTTCATTTCAGCAGGAAAGGAGTTTGGAGTGGAAGTACCAGCCACACTGTCTGTAAGCCTGGCTGACCCATTTTATATACTGCTGTTTTGGCCCAAAATTATAAAGGAAGAAAAATAATACATTATAAAAATTTAAATGTTCCAAGAAAAAGGGATGTAGATGAGGGTATAAAATCACAGTGTTGCCTCTCTCGTGTCTATAGTATAATGTGAATGAAATTGCTGTCAAGATTTTAGAATGATGATGTCTTCTGCACTGAAATTTTATGATATAATTACAATGGCTATTACCAATGTCAACATAATTTAGACATTATGAAAAAGAGCCAAGAGGCAGCCAGGAATTGGTCTTGCTGATTTTGAAAGACTGTGTAGACAATTTATGACATTTAAGACATCCTTTTAATTTCTGATCCTCGTTTTTTTTTTAATTGGAGTGAGGTATCTCTTTTATCCACTAGAATGTATAACAATGGCAAATGAGCATAGAAATTTTCTGGAAAGACTGAGTGTATTGGTCAGTTGCAGTGTTCTCATAAATTGATAACCTTTAACATTATTAAATAATTTTCACATATCAGGTGTGTTTCCTTTTTTGTGAAAGCTAATATATAAAGCATATGCATTTAATCAAAATGGTAGAGCTGCGAGAATGCAGTTTTCAATAACTTAGTTTCTCTGAAGCTATGGTTATCAGTTACTTCTTTCCAGGCAAAGTTTCACACTTAGAAGATTATTTCAGACAGCGACATTTCTTGTTTCCATATTTCAGAACATAGCAAACAGTAGTAATAACAACCATTCACATGAGCCATTACATGTCCCAATGACAGTTATTACTTACATAGTACTTACAATGCCTGGCATTGTTCTATGCAATTTACATTTACTCAGTGAATCTTCAATAACTCTCTGGGATATCATTTTATTTTAAAGATGAGGAATCTGCAGCACAGAGAGGCTTTGATACTTCTCCAAGGTCCAAAGCAGAAGGGCCGCTGGTGGACAGCAAGTGGCAGAGCTAGGATGTGAGTTTGAGCCTGGAACCACGCTGTTTTCCTAGTCCGCCCTTCATAGTTAGCGAAGACGCTCAAGGACCTGGTGAAGGAGATTAAGAGAGTATCGCTCTTATTCCCATTTTAAGAAGGTGGAATTAAAGATCAAGAGGTTAAGTGATCTGTCCAAAATAACAAAGTTAGTGGCAGAGTCTGGGGCAAAGACAGTCATGCAAATGCAAATCTCATAAAGCCTTTAGATTCAGTGCTGTCTCTGACTTTTCAAACAGCATGTTCTCAAGACATTTGGATTATCCTGCATGATGACTCTCTCTCCTTACTTGTCATCCAGGTCTGGAGGAGGAGGCAAGAAGGTCTGCCTGCAGTCTTAAGTGGGAGAAGGAGGTGGGAGCGTGGGGGATAGAGTTGCTGATAGCATCTCAGACTCTGGATGGGAGTTCATAGGCAGCAATCTGAATGTTAACCTCTGTGTCCCACCATATCAAACACACTTCTTTCTCCTAATTAAAACATTTCCTTAAGCCACAAGGCTTTCGGCTGATCTCCAAGATGATTCAGTGGTACAAGAGATCATTTGTGTCCTGACAAACTGGAATTGGGAATTGGAGTTAGACCGTCTTGGGCAAACCATTTGTATTTTATTCTGAAATATATTCTACTGAGTATTTTTGTATTCAAATATGATCAGCGAATTTTGTGCATACCCGATAAAACATATTTTTGTCCACAAGGGGGCTTCATTTTCCTATTTTTCAAATTTCTCTTTCAATAATCTTATACATTTTGTTTTGTTGTTTTTATACTGAAAATAGAACCATTTGCTTGCTTTTGAGAAATACCTGTCATCACTAAAAAGAGCTTTGAGAACTGGGCATAGTGGAAGAATTAAGGCAGCAAAGTTTGAAATGCCAACTGAAGTTCTGGGGGGACCAACAGTGGGAGAGTGAATTCATGAGCATTTCACATCCATTTCACATCCCTCGTGTGAAACTCAACAAGGGTCTGGGTTTGTTTGTTTGTTTTTTGAGACAAAGTCTTGCTCTGTTCCCCAGGCTGGAGCACAGTGGCATGATCTCGGCTCACTGTAACCTCTGCCTCCAAAGGTCTGGGTTTTTAAATATTAAGATTACAGCTAGGATTAAATGGGATCCTAATTAGGATCCACCAATCCCTTCTTAAAGCTAAAGGCCAATTTAAAAATTATTATTCCAGGTTTGTGTTATTTTCTGATACTTAGGGTTCGAAACATTCTTTTTTTGGGCTTTGGATCACTTTAAAATCTGAATTCAAGTTAGGGGTTTTTGTTTTCTTTCTCCTCACTTACCTGAAGTTTCCATTACCAAACACTGGGCACTAAATCAGGCCTTACCTGAAGCAATGGGGCCGTTAATTCAACTAAATTTGGTTAGAGAGGAAATGAGACCTGAGGTTACTATATCTTGTTTTGAGTGGCAAGTTTTCCATTCGTTTTGGAAGATGGTATATTTCAGAAGCGAGAGGGAGGAAAAGCAGTGTTCCATAGCAGAGTAACTACAGGGGAAAACATGCTTGGTCCAGCCTTTGTGTGCATGGCCTTGGAAAAAATGATTGTCTCTACAAGTCATGAGAGGAGAAATGGCAGCACATTTGCAAATCAGCTTGAGCTCTAGAAGAAATGAGGATGACATAAATGGATGGATTAAAAAATGTTAAAAGTGAAAAACTAGAATGAGTGGGCTTGGCATTTTTTTAAATAGTCCAACTTGTACATTTTATTATAGTCTTTCCGTGGGTTTAAATGAAGGACAGAACCTTATGATTTGAATGTTGTATTGATTCGCGTTTCTGGTAGCTACTGAAATTTCTGGTAGCTATTTAAAAGTTGATGTCCTTAGAGCTTAGTGCTAAAAAATCTTCAGTGGGCATATTCAAATGGCAAGATATAGGCATGTCCATAAAGAACATAATTATTAAACAGATAAACTACTCACCCCAAATTAGGAAGAATGCTGGTAGGTTAAACAAAATCTGCAGTGTGTGTTATAGAATAGCCTCAATAGTGGTGATCATCACACCCTAAGTGACTTTTTGGAAATGCTAAAAAAAATCACATCTGTCCTCAAAGCCAAGTCTGACAAACAAGATGGGTCACATAAAGCTAATATTTATGGAATGCATACTATGTGCCCGTCGAAGCAGTTCCAAGCACTTTTCATATATTAAATCACTCAGTCTACTTAATAGCTCTATCATTTCTAGTTTACTGATGAGGAAACTAAGGCAGAGAGAGGTTAAGAAATGTGCCCCAGGCTACACAGCTAGTAAGCAACAAAGCAGTGACTCAAACCCAGATAGTCTAACTGGAGAGAAACTAAATCAACAATTCTTGAACAACCTGAAAATAATTGTAAAAGAATTTCAAGCAGTGATATTGTTACTGGAACATGTTATTTTTCAACATAGTTACTTTGAGGAGTTAAACATTGGTTTGGAGGTATAAGTTCGAATATGTGTGTGTATGTGTGTGTGCATGCGTGCATATGTGGAGTATGTGGGTATTTAGATACAATTACTTTATGGCTTCAGCTGTTAACTTTTAAGAAATTAAAGGATAATTCACAAAATAGTTTTTTCCTGTGTTATCAGTAGTTGGTGTATTAGAAGGAATTAGAATGGATTATCTTCTAGCCTGATATGAAAATATAGGAATCCTATATATTTTCTGAATTTTCTGTCTCAAATTCTGCTTAGTTATTAGATGATGGGGTAGCATGGAGTAAGTTGTTTCACAGACTGCTCATTCTACTGAAGGAGATAGTTCTTTTTAATGGGAGAGATCATCTATTAAGTCATTCAGGACTGAATTTTTAAACAACTCAGTAGAAAACATAGAAGATGATAAGGTTCTAACCAGAGAATAGAGAATGACACATATGCTTGGGTATGTGCACATGATGTTTCTGTGGGTAAGAAAAAAATATATAAATACAAATACAGATAGAAATATGAAAATTGAGTTAGTGATAAAACTACTTGTTTTTAGTGTTAGTGAAGTATCCTGTGACTGCATGATTAGAGAATCTCAAAACAGCTGAATTCCATCAAATGTGATTCAGTATCCATATAAACATTTTAAACCCATGTTCAAAACGGAATCCCAATCTTACTCCCCAAATCTGCTCTACATTCAGGTTTCCTTATTTCAACTGCTGGTAACCCTGTCTTCACTTCTGAAACCCAAGCCATAGAGTCATGCTAACCTTTCTTTTTTTCATACCTCAACACATCTAAATACTCAGAAATTCTGCTAGTTTTGTCTTCAACAGACTTCCAGAATTTGGCCACTTCCTACCACCTCTGCAACTTCTGGGGCCACTCTCTTCTGTCATCCTTCTTTGGGATTACTGCAGTCGCCTCCTAAGTGGTGTTTCTGCCTCTACCTTGTCCCTCCCGAGGTCTATTCCTGACCCAGAAGGATTCTGTGAAAACATGAGTCTGACCACGTCACTCCTCACCTAAAACTCTGCAATGATCCATCGTTGCACTCAAGGAAAAGCCAGAGTTTTTCAGTGGTGTTCAAGACCCCGAATGATATGACCTTCCATTATGTTTCAACTCATCTCCTTTTACTCTTCATCTTGCTTATTCTGCTCCTTTCACACTGGCCGATTCCTAGTCCTCCAGCAGATGCGGCCTGCTTTCGGGCTGTATCCTCTGCCTGGATGGTCCTCCCCTACATATTTACATATTCACTGTCTCCCTCTTCACCTCCTTCCAGTCTTTCCTCAAACTGAACCTCATGCTTAACATTTGCCCACTCCTGAGGCCCCCGTTATCTTGCTTTATTTTTTCTTTATTTCATAGTGCTGTGACTTTTTTTTGACACATTATTTAATTCATTTCTTTATTATGCCATTGTTTCTTCTCTGTGTCCCTTCATCCCTTCCTGCTGGAGTGGAGGTTCCTGAGAACAGGACTCCTTTTTTTGGGTTACTGATGTACTGCAAACACCCAGAACATTGTCTGGAAGATAGCAAATGCACAATAAATGCTTGATTAATTGGTGAGTTAAGATGTTTAGGCAATGTAAATAGATTCTAAACGTAATTGGAAAACAGGAACTATTACTCAGATACAATTGTAGATGTGTGCTATCAGCACAGCAAACATTGCAAGGCCGAAAGAACCACATATTTGTGTTCTTGCAAGACAAGTAGGACAAATGGAATACAAAAAAAATGCAGTGTATGTGATTTTTCCCTTTAACTATTTAAAAGCTAGTGAAATAATTTGCTTCTTACATCAATGAATGGAAATCCTTAAATCAATCCTATGTGATAGGTTCTGAATTATCTGAGACTCCATGTAGAGAATCTAGCATGTGCCATACACACAAAAAGGGCTAGTCATCATCAATTTTTGGTGTTTTTCTACATTGTACAAATGTACATGTACTTTCAATAACTGAATTTGATTAATTATGAAGCTTATTTCTTTATTGAAACCTCATAATTTAACTAAACACTACTTCATGCTTTGCATTTCATCTGGCATTCATGTATGTTTCAAATGAGGAAACTTCATGCTTTAAAAACTCTGGTGAATTGCTTTAGCTTTTAAATCTTTGTGCAGGGGGACAGGATGTCATTGGTATCCAGTTTATTAATGTGATGTGATTGACATTGGTGCTCAAAAGATCTGTAGTTCTCTTCTTTTTAAGGTGTGGATGAATTCTGTCACTGAGATGACCAGTGGTGATGACCTCTATGGGGAAGATGGGGACTCCTCTCCACAGTACCTGGCCTACTGGGTCACACCACCCAGCAATGGGCATTTGACTCTTAAGTCCTTTCCCAGCCAAAGCATCCAGAACTTCACCCAGGCACAAATCAGTGAGGGCCAGCTAGTGTTTATACACTCTGGTATGTTGTAGGAAAAACAACGTGAAACTAAAATGCATTTTGATCAGTGGTTAATGTGCTGGTCATATGACTGAAAACCACAGGCCATCTAGAAACTTTCCAGGCACTAGACTTTTTTAAAAAATGACATGTTTTAGTAAGGCTAATAAATAGCAAATATTAGAGTTCCTATAACTCTCATTTGACTTACAAAAATTGTCATGTAAGGTCTGTGCTCAGATATAAGCTTCTCTGAGAGCCTTTTCCTGGGCACCACTAAAATAGCATTTCTTCTCTGTCACTTTCCTTTCCCAGAATACCTGACCTTACAGTATAAATTTATTTGGATATTTGTTTGTCGTCTGTCTTTCCCTATAAAGTATAAGGGCAGACCTTTGTTTTGTTCATTGTTGTATCCTTAGCACCTAACAGTGTTTAATAAAACATAGTAGGTGCTTAATAAAAATTTTTTGAAAAAATATTGAAAATAATATTGAATACCTATTATGTACCCAGTTATATGTTCCAGATGCTAGGAATACGTTAGTAAACATAACAAATAGATATTTTTTCAGTAAATGAATATGTGAATGAATGAATGAATATAACTTTAGTTCTAAGAGATCCTGACTTTGAAAGGCCTCTTCTTCTTCCTCATGTTTGTCAATAAATCAATAGGCCAAATGACTGCTGTAAATCTACTGAAGGTGACCCAGCCACTCTGCAAGGCTTTGTCTTTAGGCTGCCCTTGTCAGAAGAGAAGCCGGTCATTCCCAGCCTGCAGCAGGAATGGGAGGAAGCATGAGCTAGGAGAGCTGGATGAGAAACTGAAAAAGCCCGATTTTCAGTTATTTCAAATTATCTTCTTTGAAAATATGGCAAAAAAAATAAAGATAAAATATCCTCTAACTCCAAATAAAGTAATTTCTTGATTACCTTCACAGTTAATGCAAAGGATCCCCAAAGAATCGGAAAATAATTTACCATGTGAACGCTCTCACCTGGTGGTTCCATGCCTTTAGCCTGGACCTGTGGAGGTTAGTTTCATTGCTAAAGGTCCTAAATCTACCTACATATGTACCAAAGCATAGTTTCTAGACTGAATGGTATTTTCCACCTACACGTTTCTGTTTTCAAATGTGCAGAGATGTGCTGATTAAATAAAATACAATTCATTTAAAAAGGCACTGAATCGATAAGAAGTCTGCCAATTATGTATTGTTAGTATTAAATAAGTATTGTTAGGTGAGGGCCTAGAAAGTTTTTCATTTTTATGCAAGGATTATTATATTTTCAAAATAGACAGGATTGCTCTAGAGACTTGTACAAAAGAAATTTGGGTTTTCTAAAACGGAGAAATCCATAGTAAAAAGGAATCACTGACTCGCTACCACCTGTCAGGCATCGCAGGAGGTGCAGTTCTGCCATCCATTTCATTTCATCTTCCAAAGTCCTCGGAGCCGTAGGGAGGAATGACTCCATTTTCAAGATAAAGAAACTGAGGCTCAGAAAGATTAAGTTTGTCTGACTTTAAATTTGGGCTTTCTCCACTAGCTGCCACCCATGAAGGGTAAAGTAGGCAGAAGAACTGAAGTTACCATTTTCAATGAAGGATTAAAACAAAAATTAGCTTGCTGGATTGATTTATTTGTCCACTACCAGGTCAATATTTGCTTTTGGTGAGTAGAGAAAATAATTTCTCCTAGAAAAGTAGGAAAGAGAGTCAAAGGCAAGCTAAACGTGAGAGCCAATCCATTACATTTTCTAAATGGACACGGAGGCAACTAATAACCCTCAAAGTGGCTGGAGCCCAGCTGCCGATGAGGCTGTTGCTGAAACCAGCTGGTTCTCCCCTGTGCATCTGTCCATCATCAGCCCCAAACAAAGACTTGGGCTTAAGTGGTCTCTCTTAGCATTTTATGTTCGCAAAGTGCTCCGCCATTAATTGAATTCATTATTCCACATAACAACCTAAGTAGGTTGATAAAACCAAGGTGTGGGAGGCTAAGTGATTTATATAAGGTCACCCTTCTGAAAGGTCTATCAGGAAAAATCTGATATTGTACAGTGAAAACTCCACAGGTCAACCCTGCTTTTTGTGTTTCCCTCTTTATCTTTATTTGGTCATAAATTAGTCTGTCAGAGCACACCCGATAGAATATTCTCTATTTGTTTTGATCTCATTCTTTTGACTCCATCTCCATTTTGTTTCCAGATTCATGAAGAGTTCAAAGTGCCTAATGGCAGAAAATGTTCTCTCCTTAATTGCATGTTTCATTAAATACAACTTTCAAAGTGCTATTACTAGAAAAACAAGCAAATCAAAAAGAACATTTGGTTGTGGACCCCTGTTATCAATCAAACAGATTCAGACTTCTCTCTCTTTTTTAAATGGTGACTTGTGAATGTATTAAGAAATTTTTTAACAATCTGTAATTTTTTTTGTGTGAGGAATCAGAACTCTCAGGATTTTCTTAGCTAACAAGGACTCGAGAGCTTGTCATGCCATTGACCTACCTTTTATGAAATCATGTTTCTGGGGAGTACTTGTACAGAATTGCAGAGTCTATGTTTCCTTTGTTCCCTGCCACGTGGTTCCTGAGGGCAACAAAGATACATTTCTACTCATTCAGTGAGGCAACAACCTGTGGGCCTCCAAGAGTACTGCTGGGTGGACGTTTTCAAGGGGTGATGGGAATATGAACGTTACGCTGTCTGCACAGGAATCCTGCCTGGTGCTTTGTGAGTCCGGTTGGTAAAGCACTCCTGGGAACTGGATCAATAAGGGATCCATCTCAATTTCAGCTTTGCACAGTTAATTTATAACTTTACTGATATCACTAATCCCTTGACAGAAGTGTGGGAGTAGAATTCTCTTCCTGTAGAAATTTCACAAAAGCAGGGCTGAGTTTTTTCCTTTTTCTCTTTCTCCTCTTAGCAGAATATGGCTAGCTTGAGATAGAGAAATAATTAGAAGTGCAGGTAATTATTGTGTGTGTGTTGGGGCGGGGGAGCAGGAGTATATTTACTTCCTCTTAGTTTTGATTTTCAGTATTATTAGGTAAGTATTATCAATATTTCAGAAATTACTTGTGTGTGTGTGTGTGTATGTTGTGCGTGCATTACTTTTTACTGGTATAAATTTATTCCAAAGTAGTAAAATGCAGGTGACAAATATATTTTTAACATTAAAAAATGTCTTAGAGAATACATCTTTTCTTTCATTTATTATGTCATGAGATGAGGGAAATCATTATAGATGTTTATGGATATTGTTTTAACTTTATGTTTTTGGCAATATTTGATTTGGTTTAATTTGGTGAGCTCAGTGAATATATTAGCACACTCTAAAATTACTAGAGGTTTCTTTGCAGGGGAACAGGTAGGAGACAGGATAAAAAGTGGGTGGCATTTGCAAAACAACCAGATTGGCCAGAGTGTAATTTATTCTTTTGAAGAAGCAATGTCAGGAGGCTTTAATTTTCAGGTTACTGATGGCTTGAACTCTGCACTTCGACAGATTTTTAACATTACAGCTTGAGCTCTGATCATTAGCTTAGAAGTAAACAAAGGACTGAGCATCTGTTCAGGTAAGATTTTAACTGAAGTGAGTGTTTCAGGTTTAAATGGTTTTTTTTTTTTTTTTGGTTTGTTTATGTAGAAAGTTCCACCTGCATGATATAAGGAATCATCTCTGATTGTGTAGAATAATACCAACAACATTTATAAAGTTCTGGAAAGAATTCTCTGTCTGCAGGAATTTAACACAACCCTTCTCTGTTTCCCCATTGCTGTTCCTCCAGGAGGTCATGCTGGTGAAGGGTGGTGGGTGTAGGGGAATCACTGAAGCAGCCATGTTTATGGTCCATGCGTGCTTTTTCCCTACTGTCTTCTGGAGTCCTTAAAGAAGCAAGGAGAGCCAGGCTGTGCAGCGACCATGCCCTTTTACTTTCTTGGGATTTTCTTATTTTGAACATAAAACCCCTATGCTCCACGGGACTGTCAGGGACTTCAGGGAGGGCTCGCGTTGGGGCCCTGCAGCCTCTGGACTGCTGTTGGCGAAAAATCTCAGCCAGGTTGAGGTGAAAGAGCTAGGTGAGCACCCCTGACCCAGCACCATCACCTCAGGGCTCGGGGAAGATTTGCCCAATGGCAGGGGTAATAGAAAAGGTGGGGGAAAAAAGGTTAAATCTGTTATTTCCGAAAAAAGGCACTGAGATGCACAACACAGGAAGTAACATTTCAACATGTCCTCGTATGCTAAAAGAAAAATGAAAAAAGCGGCTTGGCGCGGTGGCTAAAGCCTGTAATCCCAGCACTTTGGGAGGCCAAGGCGGGTGGATCCCCTGAGGTCAGGCGTTTGAGACCAGCCTGGCCAACATGGTGAAACCCCGTCTCTACTAAAAGTACAAAAATTAGCCGGGCATGGTGGCAGGCGCCTGTAATCCAGCTACTCAGGAGGCTGAGGCAGGAGAATCTCTTGAATCCGAGAGGCGGAGGTTGCAGTGAGCTGAGATGGTGCCACTGCACTCCAGCCTGGGAGACAAGAGCGAGACTCCATCTCCAAAAACAAACAAAAAATCCCCGAAAAAAGCTAAAAGCAACCCTGTGGATTGTGACTTATTTAAGTGATATGCATTATCAATAAAACAGTAATTTTATTAGTTATGGCCATGCTAGCCAGTTGTCTTCAACCACTGGGAAGTTCTGAAAAAGATTGGTATCTGGGGCCTCTTCTTGCACCAGTTGAATGAAAGTCCCTGGAATGGAGCCTGGCATCATTTTTTTAAAAAAACATTCAAGATGGTTCTAAAATGGATCCAGGATTGGAATCCCTGAGGCCAGACACTGTGCTGGTCATTTAATCCTACAGCTATGTGAGGTGGGTGATATATCCACAGGAATCTGGCAGGATTTTTTCTTAACGAGAGAATGCAACTTGGTCACGCAACCAGTGAATGGTGGCGAGAGCGCTCATACTTCTCTAGTAAACATAGAGAAAAGTGACATTTTCTTTGTGACTATTTAAAAAACAATCCAAGTATTTTTAGGAGAAATGTTGAAATTTTTAGTTGCCTTAAGCCTTTGAGTTCATGAAAAGAAGGCTTTTTCAAAATGCAGTAAAAGATATGTTAACCAAAATTATTCTATTCTAAAACCTTTTTTTTTCTGTTCTATAACTTTTCTTTGAGAATAAATGTGATGCTTCCATCAATTTTTTTTCAAGGCAATTAGGGTGACATTTAGTGTTTTAAAAATTAAGCAAACTACCACACCCTAGTAATCTGAAAACTCTGGTAATCTACTTGAAAAAATTCAAAAATCAGGGTAGATCTGGTTGCTGCAAAAGATTACATACCTTTCATCTATTCCAGCAAAACTGATTCTGGTTTAATAATTAAAGACAGTAATAGTAAAGGAGAGACATAATCACTTCAACTTAGAAACTTTTGAGTTTCTGGTGCCTATTTTACTGAATATTACTTTGGCGTGAAAAATGTATTACAGTGGCCCAAAATTTCCTTGTCACCTTTGTCAAATGATGTAAAACGTACAGTGTTCATAGCCCTCTGTTAAATGTCAGGACACAGAGCTGAGTAAGCGTCTCCTTTCCCCTTCCAACATGTCCTGCACAACCTTGCCTCCCTGTATTCCAGAATCTACCACAGGGGCTGGCGTGCTGTCCTCAAATCCCAAAGTGCACGGCGCCTTTTCCCAGGCTCCCCCAAGTGGCTTAGCTTTGTGGGTATTTTTTGTTTTTGTGTTTCCCTCTCTCCCTACACTGTGACTTGTTTCGTGCTCCAGCTCCTGGCCAGTAGGAAGACAGTTATTCACACACATTCCCATTAGGTGTCTCTTACATTTGATAAAATTCCAACTTGGGTGGGTGTGGATATGAGAACTGTGGAATCACAATTTTTAGAGTTCAGATGGACCTGAGGAGTCATATGGTCCGGTTGTTCTTGGTGTTTTTCCCACCCTTACACCCCAAGTAGCAATGACCTACCCTCTCCTGTATCAGAATTCCCTGGTGTGAGTGTGGTTCTGATGATCATGTCACCTCATTCGCTTTGCGGCAACTTAGCTGAGCCTTGCTCAGCCTGACTTCTGCAGCAGTCACTCCAAGACTGTTGGTCCCTGCTCCTGTGCGAAGCCTTGGGGTGATGATGACAGATGCCCCACACTTCCTCTTGCCTCAGGCCCTCGACTCCCACCCCACTGTGTCAGGTCCTTCTGGGGAAAGGGAGGCCTGTGTGTCTCACTTCAGGGTGTGATTGCGGATGTCGGTTGTCAGCTATTGTTGACCTGTATGTTCAGAAACCATATGCTCCAAAATTTCAGGGAAAATCTTTTCCTTTTTATAAAACTATTGATTGTTTAGAACTATAATAGGAGTAGAAAATCTATTTCTGTTATAGGTTAGACATTCAGAAACTGTTGATAACCTGTGTTTTTACAGCATTTTGTATTTTTTATCTATTGAACTGCGTTGCTATAGGGATTTAAATGAAAGTATATATAAAAGCAAATTTTGGTCCTCCCCATTTGGCAGATAAAAAACATGGAATTAGCCAGGCGTGGTGGTGTGTGCCTATAGTCCCAGGTACTTGGGAGGCTGAGGCAGGAGGATCACTTGAGCCCAGGAGTGTGAGGCTGCAGTGAGCTATGATGGTGTCACTGCACTTCAGCCTGAGTGACAGAGTGAGACCTTGTCTCTAAAAAAAAAAATATTTAAATTAAATAAAAACCATGGAAGCTTGGGAAGGCTCAAGGTTGTGTAGCTAATAGGGATCCTAAGGCTCACGGCTGAGTGCCAACTCCGACTCCAAATCCCGTGCTGGCATGGGGCCACTCCTCTGCTGTATGGCTGGGCCAGTGCCCCAGGGCTGTCTCTGCTGTAGAATGTTGGTTTCCTGAGAATGGGACCATCATGGTTACTGTTTATTTTGTCTCTTTCTTGATATATTGAAGAACTCTGACATGTACGACCTGGAAAATGCGTATAGCAATTTAATAAGCTGCAACTATTATGTAGAAATTTTGTGTTTTACTCTCCTTCATTAGGGAAATATTGCAACCTGGCATTAGCCAAGAATTTTTTCTTTTGACTCACATGTGTCCCCTACTAGCCGGACTTCCTCTACCAGCTTGTCCGACTTTGGCTATTTCTGTTTTGCTTCCTTTGTGCATCCAGCCTTAGAAAGTGGCCCTAGCCTATGACTCCCAGAATTTGCATGGTAAGCCAAAACAGGTTAACCACGACTTCTGTGCCCTCACAAATTTGAAAATTATCTTTCAACTTGGCTATTTTAAAGCAGGAAGGACTACAGTTCTAAAGGAACACTGTTTTACAAACTAAGAAAAAAATTTACACAAAGTATATTTTCATCTTGTTATATGTATTTTACATGTATATCAATTGAAACACATTCCATTTCTTTCTGTAAACTTTACTCCCCCAGAAAGGAGTTTTATAACCAGTTTTTCACCTTGAATGCTGCCATTGATTTTGTTTGTTCATCTTTGGTGGTGGCATGTTGGAATACACTGTGGCTTTAGGACCTAGTTTTTCTGCTTATCCAAATTGTACTTGGCTCTTTTTCAAAGAGTGTTGGGGAGGGATTGACCTTGAGAGTTCTGTTTAGAATGGTCTAGAATACAGGCTTACATAGACCCCAGCGTTAAGCAGCCCTTCAGCAAAGAGTCTTCCTGGAAAAGTCTGTGACTTCTGTCCCTGGTCATGAGATAGAGGGAGCTACATCTCACCGACAGCTGTCTGTCCTCCGTGGCAGGAACTGAAGGAGAAAAGAAAGGAGAAGGGACTCACAGTGTGTTACTAAAGGGTTTAGAGCAGGGACTTGAAAACCTTTTAGTCAGTGGCTCTTGAAACACTGAACTGAATATTGTAAGATTTAGTGGGAGGTAACCAAGAACTATGAGAAAAGACTGTCAATCCTCAAGGAAGTAATTAAAGGCCTATTAATTGGCGAAATGAGAGCTCTACACTCAAGAGTACACTAATTGTGTAAAACATATAGTCAGTGTCCAGTGAGTGGTGCAGAATGGGTGAGCTGCATGAATGCAGAGGAGGGAAGTTTCCCATAGACTTCAGGGTCAAAGAGAGCTTGGTGGCCAAGACAAGCCTCGAGCTGCCCCTTCAGAATGAGCAGCATTTTGGTGGGTGGCATCAGGGAGGGGAGGGCATGCCAGGGATGACAGCAAGACCATGAAGCGAAGACCCAGGGAAGGAAGGATGGGTTTGGAAGGTGGGAAGGAGAATACATCAGATTTTTTGAATGGTTAATCACGTTATTTCCTGACTTGGATTTTATTTCCCCCGTTGAGTTCAAAGTAGAAGAGTATAGATGAGATAGTGTCAACTTCTGAGTCAGCGAAACTTACGCTTCACCGTCAAAGAAGTTGCTTAACTGTGCCAAGCCTTATCATCCCTTCTTAGAGATGAGGAAACAAATGCATACTTCTTAGGGTTACCATATCTAAAAGAGATGGTAGGGCTGTGTCTGTGCTGTGTCTTGGTATATCTCTGCTCCTTATTGCAGGGCCTTTCACATATGAGTTACCTGATAGTGTTTAAAGAGTTATCCGAGGCCTCCACACCTAGCGCCCATGAAAATCTGGCTATTATGCTGCCAGTGGTTTTTCATGAAACAAACATGCTGGGATACAAGGATTTTGAGAAAGCCTGTGTTTATAAGGAGGATAAAGTGGATTTCTTTACTCCATAACTTCTCAGAGACTTTATCGTGTAGATTTGCTTTTCAAATCTCCACAAAGGGCATACAGAGTGAAGACTTGCCAAACAGATGTGGTTTCAGAGCCTCTTATGACCCTATTCTTTATAGGACAGTTATTCTATGGATATAGATTTAGGTAGGTCCTCAGAGAAATCATTTCCAAATTAAATGCTTGGAAATCATTGATGAAAATATCAACTGCTTGGATGAAATGCAGTGGGCAGGAGGGAAATGATGCTTATCTTTTGGTGAGTTGGGCTGGGTCATAAGAGAGGCTTGCCAGGCAGTTGCAACCAGTGGTGAGCTAGTCTTGCCTACTGAACATGTTCAGAGTAACTGCTGAATGGGAACTAAACCTAAGTACCCTTCTGGCTTAGGTAGCTGGAGAAGAGGATGAAGATTGATGTACTATGGCTGAGAGAAAAGCACTCTTGGCCTGGGACAGCTCTGGTGGCTCCTCTACTCCAAAAGGCTGAGATAAATGAAATAGTGTATTTTTAAAAAAAAGTCCTACCTGCCAGAGGCAACCCTAGACCTGATAGAACAAGTGAGTTATAAATTAGGGCCCTTTATGAGAAAGAAGGCACAGTGGGGAAAGGTTTCAAAGCAAAACTGAAGATGGAGAAGTTGGATGTTGGCACGGCCAGAGACAACACACATTAGACACATAATCCATCTGACAGGAAGGGACAGCCTACCTTGACAGGGGACAAAGGAAGGTCCCCAGTATGGCTTTATGTAGCATAGACTGAGGACACAGAAACACTGCCCTTAGTCTCCCTGGTGTGACCTCTGATTCTAGCCTCCCAGCTCCAGAAGCCGGAAGGTGACAATGATTGCAAAAAATGTCAGCAGCAAGAAGTGAAAGGAGTGTGGGTGGCAGTTCATATGAACATGTTGTATAATAACCAAACCTGTGCCAAGACAGTCCTGGACTTGGCATGGAACTGTGTTTCTGTGGCTGGCTTTCCCAGGCACTCTTACCCTCACCCCCAAGGAGCCCCAGGACCTAGTGTCCATCCCCAAGTTCTCAGACATTTTAAATGGAGCCTACAAATTGAAGGCTTAGACAATCCTTGCAAGTTGGGAAATCTTTCAGATCCAGTGCTGGTGTCTCCTTGGACTTGGCCAGTGCCTAGTGTAGTTTGAATACAACAGTTGGTGGCCCTTGCTCTCTAAGACTGCAATGGCTGAGCAAGGAAAGCAAAGCAGGATGTCATTCAGGAAACTGAGTTATTGTTAGATAGTTAACTCAGCTTCATAAACAATGTATAAAGTGCCTTTTCGGAGAGCTACCCTGTGAAGGCCTAATGCTAAATTAGCAAAGGCTCAAACAAAAGAGATGAAAGAAGATTCTGGGCTGGAAGAACGGCATGAGTTGATTTCAGATCTGCCATTCTATAAGGTTGAAGATGTTCACTACATCATTGCAAAGTAACGGGATATGTACTCCAACTCTGTGCTCCACTAAGGGTGGTCCATGGGCCTTCCAGTCTGTGAAGTGATAAGAACTGAAAGTGACAGGAAGTGTTTAGAAATTTGTATAGCAATTTTATGTTGCTGTGACATTTGTATTGTATTTTATAAAATTATTTGTCCATGGTGAAATAGGTAATACTGATCCTTTACCACAGAGCACTTGAGTGTTCCCAAGACTCTCTGGCTCTAACTTGAGTGTCCCCAACTCTCTCTGGCCTTTGGTTACTAATGAGGTCACATTAGCACAGAAACCCATGTGTCACTGGTTCTTCACCGCCATGGCATTCACATGGGCCCGTCACTCCCCACATCCATGCATTTTTCAGGGTCCCCAGGAGATGTCTCACGTTTGTTCAAGAGCCACCCTCTGCCCCTAGGTATCAGCAGTTGGACACTCCACTGAGCATCTACAGCTGCCATCAGGCCAGGACACCTCTACCCATCCTCCGTGGGAGAGTGCTATCTCCTGTGTTCTCAGCACTACACAGTTTGCTTTCCCTTTCTGGGAGCTTAGCTCAGGGCCACACACCCTGGCACTGCCTTCTTTCTCTGGGGATCAGACACCCAGGCCTGGGCTGAGGATGAGAAGCCTGTTTCATCTGGGGCTCTAGTGGCAAATTATGCCCACAGGCAGGTGTCTTAGGGGTCACTAGTATCTTACAGCCCAATTTCAAGTTAGAGCTAGCCACTGCCTCCTATTATAACCAAGTGTTTTCCAGAGAGTTTTCAGGGATCAATACAGATTATTTTGTTAACTGGCAGCTTTTCTGTGCTTTATACTTATATACATGTTTTAATCTTCACTTAGTTTCCACAAAGCCCCTTTCTTCTCATGACCTGAAAGCTGTGACCAATGATGTGGACAGTGCAGGAAACAGAACTAACTTTTACAGTCGTAAGTTCCCGTAGACTTGGGAGGTTGGTGAGACTGAACTCTGACAGAAGCACAGAGGAAGTTTCCATTTATACCCAATATCTGGTGAGTTCTGACGTCTGTGCTGCTGAGCAGGGCTGAGCATCTCTGTGAGGCAGGCCTCTCATTTAAACGAAGCAGGTGTGACCCTTTGCCTGGGCAATTACTCATTTCAGCTGTGCTGGTTTTAAAATGGAACATTTTGTAGACAGCATCTGAGACACGATCGTTAGAAAACACTGAGAAAATTTATACTGTGTATTTAATAAACAAAAGCAGATCCTTTCATCACTGAAGACTGACTTAAAAGAAAATCCAAAGCATAGTTGCAGGAATAAATCCTGCAGGATATATGTGTTTGCATTTATTTTTAATATGTAATATTATATACATTATTTAATATAATTATGTGTGTCTTTATAAATATGTCTGTACACACACACATGTATGTGTGTGTATAATCTGTACTTGAAGCCATTTGTTTTAAACTTCACTGGCATTTAACACCACCACCACCATATACTTTATTTAACTGGCTAAGCCTTCAAACTTTTTTTTTTTTTTTTTGCATTCTAGCCAGGAATCTGACTAACCAGACATGTTTGTTTATATGTGATTTTATTTTCTAAAAGTCTATTTTTCCTAATAGTCTTCTTGAATAACTATTTCACTTGTTTGCCATTCAATTTTCTTTTTTCACTCTGAAACAGTATATACATGCATCTGAGAGCCTATCTGGCTATAACTTTACACAACTAAGAAATAAAAAAATCCAAAGTTAAACTTAGAGGAAATAGCAAGAGTAAAACATATGTCTGCCATTAACCTTTGAGCCATCTCTCTCCAGAATGATGTGGCAGGATTGAATTTGGTTTTTGCTTTGCAATTGCCTTTGTCTGGGATGCGTTTAAGATAACTGGTCACGATGCTAGTTAAAGGTCTGAATGTGATGCTGAAAAGGGAATCATGAATTCTCTAGCTCACCGATGCACCCAGAAGAGGAAGAAAAGGATTAGAATGAAAACTCCATTGTGTCAGGGAGCTGAAATGTGCCCAAGGACATCAAAACATGTCCAGGGTCAGTTTGCGTTTTGAATACTGACAAGAATGATATCAGTCATATAAAGATGCATTGGCTGTAGCCCTAGTTTTTTTTTAATTGATTATGATTATTGCAAACATTATTTTCAAATACTTTTGCAAATATTTGCTATTTTAGATCAATATGATCCAAAGAGTGGACACAGTGGCTCGGCTCCTCTAGATTATGCTGCAGTGACAAACGAATCTCAGTAGCTTACAGTAACAAAAATGTATTTCTCAATTATGTCGTCCATTCCTATGGGCTGGCTGTGGGTCTGCTCTACATGTCGTCCTTATTCCAGTGTCTGAGTTGAAGCAGCAACCCCTCTCTTGGACATTGCTGTCCTTGCAGCAGTGGGGGAAAGTGATGTTGGAACCAGAGCAGGTGATGTGTTATATTGAGGTTCAGGGCTACACAGGGGTGTCTAGGATGAAAGGCCCTTGACTGCTGGTCCATATGGAGATTGGAGAAAGCTTCTGTCTAGAAGCATAGCCTGGGAAGTCCAATGAATGAGTGGTGGAGAGAGAGTTTTGCTTTTCTTCCTGAATAGACTGGGCGTCTGGCTTTTCTCACCACATACCCCTTTCCTCTTCCACATATATACACCTGCCACACCAGTGACCTGGTCCAGTGCTTTCACTCAAAGGACAGGTGAGAGATTTTTTATCATGTACAACACATTAGAATGTTTATCAGGCTTTTTATACAAGGCACACACTCCTGGATATGACAATTTCTTTCTCCTGAAAGGAACATCTAAGATACATTTATGGTATATAGAAATTCAGCTCAACAACCTACACTTTCTGCACCTTTGGTGTGTGATGGGCAGAGAGAGCTTGTAATTTAGGGATCAGGCATCCTGTTGCTGCTCTTTGATCTGCTGCTGACTACTTATGACTGAGCACAAGTTCATTGTCCTCTAAAGTCAGAAGGTCTGGATTAGCTCTGCGACTTGGGCAAATCACATACGCTTTAAACCTTAGTTTCCTCATCTGTAAAATGGGAAAAAATCATCGTAATAATAATTGACAGCATTTTGAACATTCACCATGTACCAAGGACTGTTCTAAGCCTTCTATTATATTACTTATTACCTCCACTTACAGACTTAGATCCTAAAGCACAAGGAGGTTAAACAGCTTGTCCACAGGTGCTCAGTGTACAAGCAGCAGAGCCAGGATTCTAACCCAGGGCCCCTGACTTTAGGTCATACTCCTGTCAACTAAGCCATGCCTTCCTTCTAGTGTTTAAATGTGGAAAAAGACAGACAATAGGTGTATAGGTAATAAATGCTTGGCACATTTTCCCACATATAGCAAGCACTAAATAAATGGTAGCTAAGGTTTATGTTAATATCTTTACTTTTTTGAAAATGTGAGGAATTCCTTTCTTCTCCTAGTAGCTGAGAGTGAGTTTCACAGGCGAAGGCAATTTTCTGGGACACTGTGCTTACCCTAATGTGCTACAGTAATTTAATGAATGGAAATGAGGCCGTTAGAGGGGAGTGACTTTTGCTTCACCTTATAACCCATTTATTGTTTCCCTTTGGGTAGAGCCCCTGGTGTTCTCCAATACGTTTCCCTGAGTGATGATGAGAGGGGAGGGCTGAGAAAAATGTAGTGGGGTCTCATGTGGAGATCGAACACTTCATTTTCTGGCACAGCAAAGGCTAGAGGAGGAATGAAGCCTGGGGCTAGGACAGGTCCGAGAACCACACCCCAGTGGGTTAGAGCAGCTGAGACTGCTATAGCTAAATTAAGGTGTTGTTTTTACAGAAGATGTTTGGCTACATTTCTGTGCATGTATTGAAATACTCTGTTTCCAGCTTGGATTCATTCTCTTCCACACATTCAGGTACACCTATCAAACGTAGATTAGGTCTTTTCACATAGTTTCCCCTTCCACTTCAGTAGTCATAAAGAGCATCAAATAATGTGGGGTGTGGAGAGAAAATTCTATAAGGATATAAACTACAATGCTAACTCTGGCTCCTTCAGGGGAGTAAGTTAGCTTGACATTTCTGTGTGTGTGTGTGTATGTGTGTGTGTGTTTGTTTCTGAGTATAAAAATATTACAAGTTTATTATGAAAATAAGAACAGAAAACATTAAATGTATGTTGAGAAAGCACACAACATTACCCATAAGTACAGTACAATGGTCGTTAATCTGAAGGCATTCCAATTCTGGTTAGCTTGTGTGTTCAAAAATGCACATTTTTATTTGTGACTTGGGAAGAGTAAGAAACTTACTGTTCATCTTCCTGGCTTTCCCTTTTCCAGATCCTGTCTCCTTTTTCTCATGCGAATAGAATGTGAATCTTTTCCTAAAGTCTACAGTTTTATGGCCTCTGTCAAATAGGACCCTGGTCAACTATCAGTCATTTTATAATGGCTCAGATTTATTATCTAGCACCTCCAGAACATTTTGGGAAGGAAAAGAAACCTGGAGACAGGTTATGGAGTTGGTGAAGATGATCAAAACCTTTTCTCTGAAATACTTAATGAAGATGCTTATTAACACATTATAATTAGTCCTCTTCAATCTTGTTGGTGAAAAAAAATATTACCCAGGAAACAATTTTAATTGTAAAAGAAGTTCAGAACTATTCAGCTGAATATAAATGAGCAAATGGCTTTAATTACTATTTGACTTCCTTGATACGTTTTTCTAATTTCAAGAGTCAATTCCAGCCACTAACCTGCTAAGTTGGGAGAGTGTTTTAGGCAGTTGATGGTTGAGTGCACTTTCACACCTTTACTTGAAAGCATTAAATGTTCCCAGCCCTTTACCACCCTCCACTGGGGACGGCAAAACCACCATATTTTTTGCAAATAAAACTCATGCTTGGCCAAGCATGGCAGCTCAGGCCTGCAATTCCAATACTTTGGGAGGCTGAGGCGGGAGGATTGGTTGAAGCCAGGAGTTTAGACCAGCCTAGTAAACGTAGTGAAACCTCCCCCCACCCCCACCCACCAGTTTCCATAAAAAAAATTTTTTTTAACCCAATTAGCTGGGCATGGTGGGGCATGTCTGTTGTCCCTATGCAGGAAGCAGAGGTGGGAGGATTGTTTGAGCAAAGGTGTTTGCGGTTGCAGTGTGCTATGATCATGCCACTGTGCTCCAGCTTGGGCAATATATGGATGGGTATAACTTCTGAAAGAAATCTCCACTCTCTATTATGCTTAAGATCATACTTTGGCAAAATAATTGTGAGGAAAATGCTTGTTATGTCATAGCCCAAAAATACTTTCTTATCCCAGAATGAATTTACTATTTTTTTCAAAACATACCATGTCAGCCTACCCAAAATAAGCAAGTAACATTTTTGCTCTTCACCGTAATATTATATCTGCCTAAATGGGAAAAGCTAAAACACAAAACTTTTGCTCAAAATCTTGTATCCTGAATAATTAATCATGTGAGTACACAGAGAAGGTAAATCATCAGATTTTAAAATTAAATGAAAGCTTTTTACAAATTTAGAATTATTGTTCATTTCAAAGAATGTATAAACAAAATAAAAATAAAATTCTATAAAGCACTGATTTCTTCCAAGTACAGCATGAAGCTAATTGAATGATTTTAATTCCCATGCTTGTTGAAATAATTTAGACTCATTAAAAAGCAAAATGTTCCAGTTTGAGGTTTACGATGCTTGGCTCTTTTTGTTTTCCATAAAGCCAGTAATTGCATTTCAGCCATTGTACTGTTGTGGGTGGGAGATCATCCATCTTTGCCTCTGCTTGCTGCTGCAATATGGACACAGGTGTCCAGGGCCACATTTAGAAAATGATACAATCAATTCTGGGTTATGACTTTTGTCTAATTACCTCCTCTCCCAGAGTCTTATTGCCCAAGAAAACACATTTTAAGAAATTGTGAACACATTTCCCATAGGATAGAAATTAATTTATTACAACTTAATGGAGAGTACAGTCAACTTTAACGGATCATTACACTTTGGTTCCTGAATATTCTGAGCAGGGAAGGATCTGAGTCTTGCTGTTAGTGATTGCTCCTGCCCCCTACCCCTAACACTGCTTCTTGGGGTCTTTTCAGTAATAAGCTTAATGATGACTAGACATAGAAGTTATTTCAGACATTTTCCACTAGTTTTTGTTCTTTGGGGCTAATTTTGGCTTTGTCATTACACTTCATTAAATTGTGTACTAGCATATTTCTCCACATACAGAAATTATTTTATTATCATTTAATCACCTGTTCGTCGTTCAAGCTGGAAATTGACTGATGGGGCCTGGCCCAGTGGCTTTAAATAACCAAAAGTGTTTCTTTCTTTTAGAACTGTTGGCTCTTTCCTTCAAAGAGCAGAAATGGTTTATCTTTTCTTCTTCCATTAATTTCCTATAGGTGTTGTGATAAATTACTACACACTTGATGGCTTAAAATCCCTTCCAGTTCCTGAGAACAATCTGAACTCCATTTCACTGGGCCAAAATCAAGGTGTCAGCAGTGCTCTGCAACCTCTGAAGGCTCTGAGGGGGAGGTTTTTCCTTGCCTCTTTCCTAGCTTCCAATGGCTGCAAGCATTCCCCGGCACTCGGCCACATCACTCCCACCTCTGCTTTTGTGGTCACACTGCCTTCTCTTTTGTGGAAGTCTCCCTCTGCCTCCCTCTTGTAAAGATTCATTTGACTGCAGTTAGGGCCCACCTGGATGATCTAGGATGATCTTCCAATCTCAGGATCATTAACTTAATCACATTTGCAAGGTCTTTGCCATATAAGGAAATATTCATAGGTAGCTTTCACAGATTAGAGGCTGATATCTTTGCGGGGCAATTTTTAGCTTACTACACTCACACATAACAAAAGCAAGATGTCTCATACTGCCTTCTGCTCTTTTCTAATAGTAACCTTTTATATGATCTCATTTGGTAGTTTTATTAAAGGTCTGTACATGTATAATGGTACAAGGCATATGGGAATCTATGTTTAGGTCTATATAAATGTGGATTTGGACTTCTCTGCCAGGTAGGGCTGTAGATGGATATCTTGTTGTGCTCCTTTAAAAGACTTTTATTCTAGTTGGTTTCTGTGGAGACTGACCCAGTTATGGGAGGGCATGAGCCACAACTCCTTGGTAGTGCCAGGCCTCCATGTGCAAGCCTGGACCCAGCACGTCTGAAGTCCCACCTGCCTGTCTGAAGTCCTGCCTGCCTCGGCTGATCACCCCCTGCCACCCAATCCCTGCGTTCACCATTATCCCTGATAGCCCAGTGGAGCTTCCCCCAGTTAAGATGGCTCACCCCACCCTGCCATCTTAACTATTATTATGATAATGTGAACTCTCCCCACCCCACCCTACCATCTTAACTACTCTTACCCCACCCGCCATTGTAACTGAACTTATGGTAATATATACTCCTTGCCCCTACTCCAACCACTGTAACTGATTTTACTCTGTAACTTTCCACTGCCCACCCCAAACCTGTAAAACCAATTCCTATTCCACCGCCCTTCGCTGATGCCATTTTTGGCCTCAGCCCACCTGCACCCAGGTGAATAAACAGCCATGTTGCTCACACAAAGGCTGCTTGGGAGGATCTCTTCATTCAGAGAGCGTGTTTTAAAAGATAGTTGTTTGGGTTAGGTTTTCAGTTGCCCATTTCTAGCTAGAGATTTCCAAGTAACATCATTTAGGAACCTAGGTTTTCTGAAATGCCTCTTCTATACACTCCCACTAAGAGAAATTATTCCTGGGACTTAACTCAGTCCCACTTTATTTAGCCTGGTTCCTGAGCACTCTCTCACCCTTGGCACCCTGGGCTGTCTGGGCTTCTGGTCCTTTCTGGGAACCTTGAACCCTCTATATCTGACTAGTCTGACTAGTCTCTGTAGCCAGGATCATGTCAGTCCTGGTGGAAAGGAGAAAGGGCAAACACAGAGGAGCTGTTCCTTGGTGCTCATCTTTCAGGAGTACAGCATCTTGATGTCTTTAGAATGTTAGCTTTTAGGACTTTTTGGTTAATTTTCATGGACCCTTGGAAACTTTACTCTCTTGAATTGTTTGGCTTTCTGTAGTCTCTTTCCCATGAATATCTGTTCGGCATACAGATTTATTTATTTGTTTATTTTTGTTCAGTTCTCTCTCTCTTCTTCCTCCTGGCCAACCACTATCCTGTCCAGAGACCTGAACCTTGGGCAAAACCAATGTGTTATGGAGGATTAAGCAAGTGGATTCCTGTCACCATCTCTTCTTTCTCCTTCTCCCAGCTGACTCGGAGATTATTTAGTTACTCTCTTCTCCAGTGCGAATTTCAAAGCTGTGTTTGACTTTTAAGCCCCACTGTGGGAAGGATTAGTGGAAAGGACTCATGCTCTGGTTTTCTTATCAGATTCAAAGGGAGCTGTATTTAGAGACACCCTTAGAATGAAGATTTTCTCCAGAGTGTTTTAGCCCCTTTTGGTCAAGTTTGACAATTCTAATCTCATTATCCCCAGTCCTGTCCCCGTGTACTTCTGTGGACCTGTAGAATGCCTTTAGGAAAAAAAAAAATCATATTCCACAGTTGACCCCCAACCCCTGCCCCAAGCTTAGTATATCTGAGCTCCTGCTTCATCCCTGGGTTCATCCAAGGGCACTCATAGTGATCCTTAGCTCTCTGGCTCCAGGTTTTAAAAGCTTAGCCTTGAGCAGGCAGGTATCTGTTAGTCACCTTGAGGCCCAAACAGGAATTGTCCTTGGGAAAAACGCCTCTTTCTTTAATCCCAATGTCTTCACTCTTTAATAGAGCAATGAGAGTCTCTCCCTGATCAAAAATGGCAGTAGTGCCTGTAATCCCAGCAGTTTGGGAGGCTGAGGTGGGCAGATCGCTTGAGCTTAGGAGTTCAAAACCAGCCTGGGCAATGTGATGAAATCCTGTCTCTATCAAAAAATACAAAAATTAGCTCAGCATGGTGCACACACCTGTAGTCCCAGCTTCTCGGGATGCTGAGGTGGGAGGATGGCTTGAGCCTGGGAGACAGCGGTTGCAGTGAATGGAGATCACACCACTGTACTCCACTCTGGGTGACAGATTGAGACCGTTTCTCAGAAAAAAAAAAAAAAAATGACTGTAGTATAGAAGAATGGGAATACAGACTTTCTTTAATTTGCCATTTGTAATAAATATAGTACATAAAATGAGCTATTATTTATTTGAGTCACTACAAGTCTGGACAAGTTCTGGCCAATAGTGACTGTGTTCTAGCCAGGCCAGACCAAAAAATGGCATTTGTCTGCCCTAACCTACTTGCAACTGACTTTCCACATTGCCAGCGTTCTTGGAGTTGGAGAGTCTATCTTGTGAATTTCTTTGCTGCCTAGAATTTCACTGACTTTTCTACACTGTAGGTGTGGCTCCTAGGCAGTCAAAAAAGCATGAACTCTGGAGTCACACAGGGCTAGGTTCAAAACTAGGCTCTCCAACTTACTGTCTATGCATGAATTATAAACTATGTAAAGTGCTTCATAGAGCGCCTGGAATTTGTGTTTAGGATCAATAAAAGTTAGGTGTTCTCTATGTGTTTTTGTTAAATAAATGAGTAAGAAGTATCCTGGATTACCTTAATTCTACTGTTTCATGATAAAAAATGTATATAGTTTAGATTACATATTGTAAGGCACTTTTAAAGTAGTTTATTTGTCCATTTGGCAAATATGTTTAGAATAGTGAAGAAGCCTGTACAATATGGTGAAACCCCATCTCTACAAAAAAAAATACAAAAATTACACAGGCATAGTGGTGCTTGCCTGTAATCCCAGCTACTCAGGAGGCTGAGGCAGGAGAATCTCTTGAACATGGGAGGCAGAGATTGCAGTGAGATGAGATCTCACCACTGCACTCCAGCCTGGGTGACAGAGCGAGATTTTGTCTCAAAAAAAAAAAAAAAATCGTGAACAGATACTTATTTGCAAAACAACCAGAAGTAAGCTTTTGCAATGTGCCAAGATTTTAGCCTATAAATTCCTTCATTTTTATGGGAAAATATTTTATTAGGCACTTTTTGGAACTTTCTGATTGCTTAATATTCACATCCATGATTCAGTATAAAGAATGAGTATAGCCTTCCATCTTAACCAGAATCCCCTGATGTTCCAGTAAGGAACTGGTTGGTGAGAACTCAGCTTTCTTGAAATACCCAGAAATGCCCAGGGCCTGCATTTTTTTGAACACTGATATGCAACAGACCAATTTAGTCAAGTGCATATCTACAGGAGAGGTATTATTCCGAATATTAATGCACAAATGGAGGCTCAGAGAGATTAAGTGACTTGCACAAAGGTCACAGAGCTGAAAATTGGTGGACTTTATACTTGAATTTAGGTCTGATCAATCTAAGGTTCAAAATCTACTCCACTCGTTGGCTTCCATTCTCATATTAATAAGAAAAGCAATAATTCAAGCAGTTGGAGCCAAAGAGGCCCCAGTTAATTGCTATAGGAGAAACCGCTTATCGACTAGCCTGGAGATCTGGCTTCTGGTCTCAGCTCTGCTACCAACTAGCAGTGAAATGAGGGTGTGGGGGTGGGTGTAGGGAGGCCTTCCTTAAATTTCCAATTTCTCTGAGCTTCTCAGCTATAAACTTGAAAGCGTCACAGAAAAGTCTGGCCTTCTTAAAACCAAATCTCTCTCTTTAGTATCTAACAGATGGTTTTCTTTGTGGTTCCATAGGAAATCAAGGATATGAGATCCAGATAATTTAAATCGCAGAGATCTGAGGGATATAATAATATTGCCCCTTCAAGTGACAGCACTGTTAGCAGTGGAAGAGAGCTGATTTAACCCAAATTACTGGTGGCAAATCCATACGCTGCAGCAACTTCAGCCCTCACCTACTCAGAAGAAAGAATGTGACTAAGGGTCATAAAACAGAAAAAGAGATGAAGGTAAGTTCCAGAGCAGGAGTGGAAGTTTATTTAAAAGGGCTTAGAACAGACAAGAAAGGAAAGAATCTTTGGAAGTGATCCAAGTGTGCACCTGAAGATCAAAGGAAGAAGAAAGGAACATTTAACCTTGATCCTAGGGCTCTATAACTCACCTCTTTCCCATGATTCTTCCCTAAGGGTGGGCTTCCTGCATGCGCACGCAGTACCTTCCCTACCCTTGGGAGCTGAACACATACAGTATGTTCAGGAAGTTGTACTCATGTCCATCTGAAGGATTTCTTTCTTTTTCTGGTGGAGTGTACCCTGAAGACCATACTTTGCCATTTTTGTCTCTTAATATGCATGCCCAGGAAGCTTCTTCTCCCTGGGATGTGTCTTTCATGAACAGTTTAACATTAACAGGTGTGGACCATCAGGAAATGGCCTCTCCCTGGTGTACCTGGCAAGAAAATGGCAAGGTCATGAAAGGCAACGTGACTGAAGAATGATTCCAGATTGAAGGAGAAGAAATGTCAGAGGCATTCAAACCAGAGCAAGGGTGGGCTTCCTGCATGTGCAGTACCTTCCTTATCCTGGGGAATTGAACGTGTACAGTGTGCCAATTTATCACTTTTAGAGAGGCAATGCAATAATTGCCGAACCATCACCTGGCATTTCTAGTGGGCTGCGGGAGAGAGTCCTCTCGTGCCTGACTACCTGTAATAGCACTACTCTGGGAAGTTGTAGGATTTGGAACCACATATCCACCCTTCCATAGGGGAGGTAGGATTACAGCCTAGTTAAAGTCCTAGAGAAATGGACCAGGTTGGAAGTGGCAGCTGGGTGGTGGTGGTGGGATGGGGCAGGTATGGGGACCAACTAGACCCTATATCTTGATCTTTAAGTTACTTATTGATTTTCAAGTGTGCAAACCATTTGTGTGTAGGTCTCCCTCCCCCATTTTGCATACTCTGAATCATCAGAAAAGTGGGATTACTTGTCTCTTCTTGAAATTGATGTAGTAAAACACCTTGGAGTTTACTTTTTAAATTATCATGTTTTAACTTTTTATTTTGAAATAACTTCAGACTTACTGAATAATTGTAATAGAGTACAAAGAATTCCCATATACTATTCATCCATATTCCCCAAATGTTAGCATTTAACCACATTTGCTGTATCATTTTTCTTTTTACACACACAAACACATTTTGGAGACTTTGAGAGCCAGTTGCTGACATGCTCCTAAAAATAATTTACCTCTAAATATTTCAGTGTGTTTTTCCTAAAAATAAGGCCATTCTCTTATAGAATCACAGTACAACTTTCAAACCCATGAAATTCACATTACTACAATACTATTATATAATTTATAGACCTTATTCAAATTTCACAAGTTGTTTCAGTAAATTTTTTTTTTTTAGCAAAAGAAAAAGTCCACAGCTAAAACATAGCATTTAATTGTCCTATGTCTTTATGTTACCCGAAAGGGATCCCAATCCAGACCCCAAAAGAGGGTTCTTGGACCTTGAGTGAGAAAGAATTTGAGGCGAGTTCATAGAGTGAAGTGAAAGCAAGTTTATTAGGAAAGTAAAGGAATGAAAGAATGGCTACTCCATGGGCAGAGCAGCAGCAACGGCTGCTCGACTGAATATACATATAGTTATTTCTTGATCATATGCTAAATAAGAGATGGATTATTCATGAGTTTTCTGGGAAAGGAGTGGAGATTTCTCAGAACTGAGAGCCCCTCCCCTTTTTAGACTATGTATGGCAACTTTGGACATTTCTGTGGCATTTGTAAACTATGATGGCGCTGGTGGGAGTGTCTTTTAGCATGCTAATGCATTGTAATTAGCGTATAAAGAGCATGAGGTCAACCAGAGGTCCCTTTCTTTGCCATCTTGGTTTTGGTGGGTTTTGGCCAGGTTCTGTACTGCATCCTGGTTCATCAGCAAGGTCCTTGTAACCTATGTCTTGTGCTGACCTCTTATCTCATCCTGTGACTAAGAACGCCTGACCTCCTGGGAATGCAGCCAGTAGGTCTCAGCCTTATTTTACCCAGCCCCTATTCAAGATGGAGTTGCTCTGGTTTGAACGCCTCTGACATTTAGTTTTCTTCAATCTGGAATCATTCTTCAGTCACATTGCCTTTCATGACCTAGCCATTTTCTTGCCAGGTAGAGGATAGTTCCCTGCAGAATATCCCTCAGTCTGGTCTTATCTGGTGTTTTATCCTGTTTCCTTATGATCACATCTATTTAGGTTGTGCATTTAGGGCAGGAATACTGTGATAATTGCTGTGTTCTCAGAGCTTCCCATCAGAGGCCCTGAGGTTCACTTTGCCCAGGACTGAGGATGTTTACCTATGTCACTTGGTCAGGTGTTGCTTTCAGGTTTATCCGCTTGAAGGTGTTGTTCTCCCCTTTGTAATTAATAAGTATCATTTGAGGAGACACTTTGGAAACATTTAAATGGCCTGTTTCTCATCACATCTTCACCCACTAGTTTTAGGATTCTTGCCTGAAATGTTTATTGCTGCAGAGGTTGCCAAATGGTGAGTTTTTTTTGTCATTTTGTTTTTCCTACTATCTTTATTAGCGGAAATTTGACACCATTGGTTTTTCTAACATTCCAGAAAGACTTAATCTGTAAAAGAGAAAATATCTGAGCTAAACTAAATTCATGAGAAATAAAAACCTCTCCTCTCTCCTCTCCCTAGCCGCAGAGCTCAGGTATTCAGCTAAGTGGCTTATCTGTCCATATTTAATACCATGGAAATGTGCAGAGCTTTTGGAAATTGTTCCTAAGGCCATTTTCTATTTTAGGTGACAAAATTCCTAATCCTCTCTTAGACCCTTCTCTCCTCAGGTTTACCCCACACGTTTTCTCCTGAAGTCTTGGTCTCATTCTGCCTTTCCTGGCAGAAGCAAAGGCTCTCTTCTGAACATTAACGAGTCTACTCACCTGCAAACCTCTTTCAGGGCATGGCTGGCAAGTGGACATTCCACAGACACTCTTACTCCATTTTATTTCTAGCTCAGCACTTTCAGTAACCCCCTATCCAGTCTTAAAGTCCAGATACTCAAGATGCATCTAATTAAGTTCTCTCACTCTCCAGGGTAAAATTAGGCAATCAGTTATTCACACTTAATTTCCATACTCTTGAAATGCCTTTTCAAAAACAGAACCTATGACAGACCTCTCCTCCACTAGGCTCCTGAAATACAAAGCTATGTTTAGGACTCTTCCCCAGTCTCTTCCCTCAGAAGCTTTCCAACCTTCATCTCAATTGTCTGTGAGCACCATTCCTTTCCTGGGACAATCAGTCTCTGCACTGCAGACATCAGAAGATTCTTAGATTATTCTAACAACTTCTTATACGTTTTTCAGAGAAGCTAATTTTCACTTATGCCCAAGGACCCATGGACAAAATTGACCAGCTTCCAAGAAAAATCTTTCCTCCTGGTTAATAGACTGTGTTACTTTTCATCTTAGGAAATTGGATCTCTTTTGACTTACAATATTATACCCCTCTCAAGCAGAATAGAAAGTATCCTCTGGTCCAAAATTCATGGCACAATCACCTGTTTCTGGGAGGAGAAATGCATTTATGAGTAATCGTAAATCTTAAGCTAGGAATTGAAATGGTAGAGCTGTCAAATAAGCAGACTTTCTTTCCCAGTAAGTGCTGGGAACTGAGTCACTCGTTAGTACCAGAAATTGCTCTCTTTGGAGAAACACCAATTTCTTCTGAGTAACCTTACTTCTCTATAAGGAAATGTTTAGAGATAATATTTTTCTTTCTTCTCCCCATTTAAAATCCTCAAAAGACAGCATTTCCTTGCTTCATCTTTGAATGGGCTAAGAAAGAAAAAACTCCTCACCAACAGTTTGGGCTACTTTGGGACACGGAGCCTATCTTCCATGGAAACTCACCAGACCAAAAGTGTTTTCTAGAACTTGAGTTCAAGATATAGCCTCTGTATCAGCATTGAGCTAGAACAACATATATTCAGAGACCCAAACTTCTGTTAGTTACTATAACATTTCTGGATGTTGATTGATGAAGTGGACTCAACTGCTAAGTAAACTGCATGATAGTTTATCCTAGGCATGTTTAACTAGACATAGAATACCTTGGCAAAACACACCTGTAAACTCTATTATAATAGCTAGTAGGCTCATAGGAACTAAGGGCTGAATATTTTAAAAACTATTTAAAAAGATGTGACTCGTAGGAACTAAGGGCTGAACATTTTATCTGTAGCCTTCCCTTGAAAGTTTGGAGCTTTTAATCACTGGACTATCCACATGGGATCTGGACAACAAAATTCTGGATACAACCTCTCCCCATCAGTTGAGTTAGAAAGGACATTTATAGCTAACAGGCATTAGGGACTTAAATTACATCCTGAAAAATACTTTAGGCAAGAGGGGTTAATTTGAACATCAATTATAACAATAATTGCAATGGAATGAAATATACCATATGTTAAAATTCATGCATTTATATTGATTCCAAAACAAACAAAACCAATCCAGCGGTCATATTTGGATGTTGAAGCCAGGGGACCAACTTGCTTTTCTAAAAATTGGTACATAATGGGAAAGAATCAAGCATTTATCCTGTCTTTCCTATACCTCACTGTAACCAAATAGTGGATGAAGGAAAGTTCTCTCTTATAAAAGACTTCCAGATAATAAACAAGAAATGATAAAAGAGCATCAGTGTTTTGCCACTGCAACAATAATGGATTTAGGCAATGGTATCAATGACTCTTTGAATCTTTTAGGTGGTGGACTAACGGCGAACCCTAAAATAGAAAGACCAACCTGCCAGCACTTGAATCTGCCTGCCAATCTTAACATACCCAAAAGAGGGGCAACCTAATAGTTTGCTTTGCAATGAGATGCAAGAGAAAATATAAAATACAACCTGTAAAATATTCGTATCCAAAAGTTGAACCTGATTCCCATTAAGTCTCTAGATTTTACTACCAGTACACAGGAAATAGGAGAGAGGAAATGCGAAACATATCCCAGGGATGCAGTCAGCAAAATCCAGAATGTGGGAAACTCTCAAGACAGCCCGATTTCTTCAACAAACAAATTCCAAGAAAAAAAAAATCAGAGAAGGGGAACCCACAGATGAAAAGACACCTATGAGAAGCATCAAACAAATGTGATGTGGACTTAAGACCCTGACTCAGCAGAGCAACTGGTGAAAAAAAAGACATGTACTAGATTACCAGAGACATTTGAACACGTGGGTATTTGATAATACTAAGTAATTGTTTGTAATAGTTTGGTGTGATCATGGTATTATGGTCATGTTTTTAAGAGTCATCTTTAACCAATACTTACTAAAGCATTTACAGATGTGTCTTAGTCCGTTTTCTATTGCTTATAACAGAATATCTGAAACTGGATAATTTATAAAGAAAAGGAATTTATTACAGCTAAGAGGGTTAATGTTGAGGGACCACCTCTGGTGAGGACCTTCTTGCTGGTGGGGACTCTGCAGAGTTCCGAGGCAGTACAGGGCATCATATGATGAGGGAGCCGAGTGTGCTAGCTCAGGTCTTTCTTCCTCTTCTGATGAAGTCACCAGTCCCACTCCCACGATAACCCATTAATCCATTAACCCATTAATCTATGAATGGGTGAATCCATTCATGAGAGCAGAACCTTCATAACCCAATCACCTCTTAAAGGCCCCACTTCTCAATACTGCCACACTGGGGACTAAGTTTCAACATGAGTTTTGGAGGGGACCAACATTCAGACATTTCATAACAAGATGAAATTATATGATGTCTGTGATTTGGTTCAAAATAATCTATGGGGCAGAAAAGTAGGCAGGAGTATATATGCAACAGGACTGGTTCTGAGTTGATCATTGTTGAAGCTACTGAAAAGTTAAGTAGAGGTTTCTTATAAACTTTCTATAGTATTATAAAAATACTTTAGACATTAGTTGTCTCAAAATCAATGTACTTTTCTTTCTCTGGTGAATAGATCATTTTTATAATAGAATCCTTTAGGTTAGAAAAATAAGTTACTACATTTTTAATGTTCCTGCATTTAGATGGGTATGTGTAATAATTTGAGTATGAGTAGAATGAACTCTCAAAGGACATATATCTCTTCCAGTTAGGATATATGTCAATCATTTTATCACCCCTGAAACCAGAGGTGATACAATGCTCTATAAGCTCTTCCACCTGGACACCATTCCCATCTCCATCAGCCTTGTGAACCTTACCGACCTACTTCTCCCACAAGGCCAGACAACCATCCCCATCACCAGTGCTCACCTGTCAGTCATGACCAATGGGAATCTGAATTTCTCTTACCGTCTGGTCAGGTCTGCACTGCAGAAGATTCCTTTACATTCACGGCCTCCTCCCCACCAGCAGCCCTGGGCCCCGAGGAGTTCTGTATGACTATTTCATATGATATCAATGAGCCTGGTCAGCAGTGTCGTCTACTTGCAAATACAGGTAATGCTGCTAAGATATGTGCAGTGCCTTATCTATAATTATTAAAGTACGGGGAGTTTGCAAATAAATTTTTCCCTTTTTAGTTGTCAACGCTATGATATCAGTCTTCAAAATAACGCTTAAACAGTTATAAACAATTATTTCTTTACATGTCCTCTTTCTCCAGGTCTCTCCTATTTTATCCCATAAGCTTCAATAATTGTACTGGGGGAAGGATGGCAACTTAGCTTTAACGAATTTTATTTGCACCTCCAAGTTGGGACTTCACTGTACCCATGATTGAAAACCGTTGATAGAAAATGAAAATGACAAATAGGGTAAGTTCTTAAAAGGAAACGGGTATTGAAAGTTGCATGTTTCCACGGCAAGAGAAAGTGCAGTAGTAGATAAGTTAGGAAATTAACATTTCATGAATGAATATAAAGATTTTAAAGCTCAGTTGCCTGAAATGTTGACTTAATTGTGTGTGAGTGTGTGTATTTAAAATGTATTTAATATGACTTGGGTAGCAATGCTAATTCAAGTTCTTGAGCAACCAAAGTGTTACAAATAATTCACTGGAACAAATTTTAGAAAAAAAGAGCTTTATAGCTGTCATCTAAAAGTACTAATGAAACGCCAATTTGTTCTTTATGTTTTAACAGGAGCTTCTGTCAAGGAGGGGGACAACACGTTAATCTCACCAGCACGGGTATGCTGAACCACTCCTTCACTTTCCTGCTCAGGGCAGATCACATACAGCCAGCGATAGTTTATCTCCCCTTCACCATAGTGCCACCTGACCTCTCACTTTTGCAAGCATTTACAGCAGATGTTCCTTTATTTGTCACTGAAGACAACCTTGTGACCTCAGTTCTCTCTCAGGAAAAGCCTGTGGTTTCCTCAGGACTTGTGGCACGGACAGAAACTTTAGGGAAACTGACCCAGACCAGATAGCCGAAAACACACCTCTGGGGACAGCACAGTGGTGAAGAAGGTGGCAGAGTCTCTCCCACCAAGGTCATTTGGCAGCCAGCCACCACTGAAGTCAGCCCTGGGGCACGCACGCAGCCCAGACAGAGCAGTTCCCCTCTGATGGACGTCATACCCGTGGCTGCCACGGTCTTCCTGCTGATAGTGGCTGCAGTGGCCTTGTGTGTCTGGCTGCTGAGCCAAAAGGTAGAAAAGGCAAAACCCCTTATCAAGCCCCAGACCAACCTGGAATACACAATCCCAAGTCATAGGCCAGAAAGGAGCATAACGGTTCCACTCTCACAATGACACCCCTTCTGCAAAGCTCCAGCAGCCCCCCAATCTGTCTTTTCAGGACCCCGCAGTGTGAACAAATGTCTTCTCCAGTGGCCAAACCAGTGGACAAATGTGCTCCTTGGAAGATGTGGGTGAACCTGGACCCCAGCATGGTCAAACTCTGCTGACAAACCAACCCAACACTGAAGCACAGCCAGTACTGGGTGTGGATTGAGGGCTCACATTTCTTATTGACCACCTACCGTGTGCCAATCGCTGGGATAGGCATTGGGATATAAAGGTAAATAAATGCTGGTTCCATCAACTGAGAAAAGCCAGGCCCAGCTAGTGATTCAGTGTTCAATCCTGGCTCCATGGATCAGTTAGTTGCTCAATATGGAAACCCTTTACTAAGCTGGTACAGAACGTGTTAGCCCCACTGAGAATGTCAGTATTAACTTGGGGCATAGAGTTTAAGGAGGAAAACTTTGAATACTTTTCATTGAGAATTCCCTCTGAGTGAGGCAGCAGGCAGTGCAATAACTATTTCAGCATGTACAAGTGGTAATTTATCACATCATTGAGTATGTTTATGTAACGTTTTTCTGTAACGTCTTTTCCTCCTTGGAGTCTCTGGGTTTGATTTCTTAATGCAGGAAATGCCTCAGTGCTCTAGGTGGTTTTGGGACAGTCTGGCCCCTTTTGAAAGTATCCACTTAATACATTGTGTTTCATCAAGAGGCTTTGTCTATTCTAATTTGTAAAATCAAGCCTAGAATAGAAATATTATTTGAAACCCTATGGGACAGAAAAGTTTATTGAATGTTTTTATGATGCCTCAATTTGGCTTAACTTTACAATGAGTTAAAGTAATGGTCGAGGCCCATGGCTCATGCCTATAATCCCAGCAGTTTGGGAGGCCAAGGCGGGCAGATTGCTTGAGCCCAGGAGTTTAAGACTAGTCTGGGCAAGATGGTGAAACCCCATCTCTACAAAATAAGCAAACAAACAAACAAACAAACAAAATTAGCCAGGCATGGCAGCATGTGCCTGTAGTCCTAGCTACTCTGGAGGCTGAGGTGGGTAGATTGCCTGAGCCTGGGAAGTTTGGGCTGAAGTGAGCTGTGATTTACAAGACTCTGTCTGGAAAAAAAAAAATAAGTAAATAATGTAATAATGACAAATTCATATTTGAATTGTCTAATTGAGGCTGCAGTTGGCCAACTGAAGCTTAGTTTCTGTAATTGTAAAATGAAGATATTAGTACTTGTATTAGGAATCCTTTGGGCTGCAAACCTGCAAGACATCCACTATCAGTGGTTTAGGTTGGAGATTGGCAAGCTTTTTCTGTAAAAAGTCACGTCGTAAATATTTTAGGCTTTGTAGGCCATATATATATATTCTGTCATACAGTCTTCTTGCTTTGTTTCTTTTTAACATTTTAAAAATGTAAAAAGTAATTCTTAGTTCTTGGATTTGGCCCACATACTGCAGTTTGCCAATCATTGATGTAGGCAATAGACGTGTTGAATTATCTCAAGTAATGAGCATGCTGGGCGTGGGCATTATAAAACGGTTCAGTAGTTCAAGAATGGTGGCAAGGACCGAGCTCTTCAGTTCCTTCTGCTCTACCTTCCTTAAGCTGTTAACATTTCATTCTTTTATTTAATTCCTTGTAAGATGTTTGCTGAGGCTCCAAGCAATATAGCCACATTCAAAGGCAGAAATCATAGTGGAAGAGAGATAGAGGATGGAAAAATGGTTTTTTAAAAGAGAATCTTCTATTATTATTATTATTATTATTTTTAATCTTGTAAGAGGAGTTTCTTCCTAAACATTTTTTTTTATGTCTCATTGTCTAGAAATGGGCAACACGACTTCTATGCCTTGACCAACCACTGGCAAAGGCACATGGGATCCTCATAACTGACAGTCTCTCCCGGGGCTGAAGGAGGAGTCTACCAATTCAGAGACCAGTGGTTCTGCCCACCGTGTAATTAGGAAAGGATGGGGGATAGCAATTAAATAGACAATGAATAGGTTCTATTAAAATATTATCCAAATATTGAAATACTTGGGAACCAAAGATTTTGATCTTTCAAATCAGTGTCTCATATCTCCTTTTCATGTTTTAATGATTTTTCTTGAAGCCAGAGGCCAGTGTTTCTCAATAGGGGTGGGGAGGGTTGTGATGGAGGTGTGGCTGAGGGGAGACGTGCCCCGCAAAGTACATTTGGCAATGGTGAGGGACATTTGTGGTTTTCAAAGCTGATGGGGGAAGGATGCTTCTTGCATCTAGTGGGTAGAAGCCAAGGAGGCTGCCAAACATACAAAAATGCACAGAACAGCCCTCACAACAAAGGTGGAAAATGCCAGCAGTGCAGAGATTGAGAAACCCTGTTTAAGTCACAATGAAGAGTTTTCCCATATACCCAATAAAGGATAAACTTATTACCAAGTCTAGGCAAAAAGTACATTCTAAAAACTTTATGGTGGAGTGAAAAATCCCACAGCATATTTGAAACTCTGATTGGTTAGTGGTATACATTAACATTTAAAAAAGAGGATGTATTTAAAACCATGCAAAACTTGACAGCAGACTCATTTCTTCATATTACTTGTCTAAGGAAAATATTTGCCTTGTGTTAACAGGTGGAACATGTCAGGAGACTAAAAATGAGAAAGAATATTCACAAAGGTAAAGATGGGGTCAAAGCGTTCCCAAAAGTCTGATGCCTCTAATATGTTTCACATGGAAACATATTTTTTTTGTTTGTCTGAGTCGCACTTCCCTCCCAACTCAATTTTAACTGCTCTTTGGGAAAACACACTTCACAATCTACAGAATAAATGAAATCATAGCATGTTTGGGCCTAGAGATGATTACCATGCCTTAGATACTTGGACCTGATGCCATGGACAACTGTGGCTGAAGAACACTTCTCTACTCTTCTTCCAAAAGTGCTTTTCTCCAGTGCGTCTGGACTTCTGAATTGTATAGGCCTTTCCAACTGTTTTTGTTTAAAAGGAGGAGGAATGAGAGGCTTAACCCAAGCTTGGCTTGGTCATCATGCAACTCAGAATTGTTCTTAGGCCTGTTTTAATCCGGGCACTTAAAAGGAGTACGATGGCCGTGTGCCTGAGTCTGCACATACAGGGGAGGCTGAGGAGCATCTCTGAATCCAGTAAGTGGGTTTTGTTCCCCATCAGCTGGGCAGGGAGAATGCCTGCTCTTTGTGGGAAAGCCAGACATACTTGGCTCGGTGAGCATGTGGGCCTCTTCCTGCTGCAGCCACAAGGTCTCTGGAGCTAGGATTACCCGCCCGGTGAAACAAAACAGTCTGACTTCCCCTCTTCATTTTCTTATTAATTTTGCAATTCCGCACATAAAATGAGGCTGCCTTCTCATGGCGATCCGCAAACATATGTTAGGCATCCATATTGGAAGGAGATACAGATACTTAAAAATAATAATTCATTTTATTGTTTATGAGTGTACCTGCTGGAGCCAGAATATCAGTGTGAGATCCAGATGTCAAACCTCAGTGGTTAATCAAATAATTAACAGAGAGTTTGGAAAGTTTTCTTCTAGAGGCTCTGGAATATTCTACTGATTAACAGATGGGTTCAATTATAAGGAAATAATGCTTACCATTTGATGCTGGCTCAAAGTGTGAAAGAAATATTTTTGGCAACAGTTCATTTAACGTTGAAAATTGAAGTTTTAGAAATTGAAAAATCAGCCTGAAACGGCTTCTCCCATATGCAGAGGCATAACGGAATAGTTTTGACTGTTTATCATAATGGAGTCACTGCTTCTTAACAAATGACTGGCGAATTAATAAGTGTATAGCAGAGGTTAATACCAGAAGATTGGCAGGTTTTTGCTTAAGAGAAGGTATACTCTGTCTGGGCTAGGCTGGGAGTGGAGGTTCTCTTATTTTTTTTGACCTCCTGAAAACATTTTTGCATATTAAGAGGTCTTGGCAGATTCCAGCCTTTAGCTGTTCCTTCTCAAACATCTGGGTACATTTCCTTATAGACCTGCATTAATTAGGTGAGGCGAGGGTCACACAGAAGCTGGCTTTACCCTCTGGTTCTTCAGATTTCTGGAGCTGAAGTGTACACATTTGGAGGGTAGATAGAAGGTGATGATATGTATCAGGTGATGGATCCTGAATTTTGGATGGGACTGAGCTATCCACTACTGTATCTTTCAGAGACATCATAGTTAATTATGAGGTTCAGCCCTGCGCGAGGAGAGGCGTGAGGATGAGAGTTGGCTGAGAGCCCACTGTTTGGCATGCTGGATGATGGATCTTTTGCTTACGATACTCGAAAACACCACTGGCTGTTTCGTAGAGACCCAGATGAGACTGCCTTCTCATAAAGACCCACAGACATTTATTAGGCACCTCATATATGTGAAATGCTAGATCTTCCCCCTAGTCTGAAGATACAAGATGCTATCCTGCAAGGATCTTTTTGGTTTGCTTCTTCTAATAGGCTCGTCTACAGTCACACAAGAAGTGCCAGGACAGATGAGGGTACAGGAGAAAGAGGACAAAGACAAAGCTTAGGACAGGGCTTTATGTTTTCACTTCGAGTACTCATAGGTGAGTGCTGCCCATCTAGTGGGGCAGCAAGAGTTGGAGCACAATGGCCCACAGTGGCGTGTCCCCCGCCCTCCATGTTTCTCAGCCCAGCCTTGTACTCCCTTGGTGTGCCCCAGGTCTGGTGACATGGCACAGTGGTTAAATAATCAACTCTGGGTCTGTTTTGGATCCTGGCCCTCTATTTCCTAGCAGTGTGACTTATTCAATTTCTCTGAACTTTAGTTTCATCAGCCAAAAATATGGAGATAATGATATTAGTACATACCTCTTCAGGTTTTGTTAGGATTTAGTGATAGAATCGCCTGATATTAATAGAATAATAATAATTGTACAGTATTTTCAATGCCTCAGGCACTATACTAACTACTCTAAAAGAATTTTCTTACCTAGGGTTTTGATGTGCTGTTAAAGAAATAATCTATGATGTCTCTAAATAAACCGGAGGCTCATGTTCTACCCAAAGTAGTGTATTATTGGTAGTGGAATTTCAGGTGAATGATTAGGATAGATGAGGTGTGTTTAGGAAGGGAACTTCCCAAATGCTCAAACTCTACCTGGCATGCAGGGCCTTTTCCTTGGTCCTCACATGGAGACTTAGTAAGAAAATGAGTGTAGGAAAGCGTATGTCAGGAACACTTGCAAGGGACAGACTCCAGCTGAGAGAAATTGAGAGTTCTCTACCTTGCAGAGGGGGCTGAACCACTGATTAAATACCCAGCGCCATTCCCTTCCTGTTCAAGCAGGGATCAAATCTGCACAGCCAGGCCCTGGATGGGAAATCCTTACCTGCTCTTCCCTCCTCCCAACCCGATTGTTCTCAGGCTTTCATCAATTGGTAATTGCTTTTTAATTCCAGAATTAACAAAGGACTGTCACTTTAAAAAAAAAGAATATCCTTAGCAAAATTAAAAGTATCCAACTATCACTGTAATTCCATCTTTAAAGTAAGGACAGAATCTTAGAACAAAGAACTTTATGGTGGGAAAAACAGATTTTTATGAAAAATTCTCTCCTTTGTCCAGATTTGACTTTGGCCTTGGAAAATCTCAGGATACACTAGCAGGGTCAGGAATTCACCTCTGGAGGCCATGCTTATGGGTGCTTTAATCAGAGAGAGGCAGAAGCTGGGGCAGAGGGGATCTCAGCCTCCTCAATGTTGGTGTTCTTTAGAAGGTGTGGCCAGGTATCCCTGGTACATGTGTGCACATGTGGTAGGGAAGGAGTGGGAGAGGGAGTGAGGGGTAAATTTGCTGCTTAAGAGTCCAGACAATAGCAGTTCCACAGGTGTGCAACCTGTGCAGCCACACAGGGCCCATTCTCAGAAGGGCTTTGGGTTTGGTTGAACGCTCTGTGTCACCATCTTGAAATTAGAATTATTTTTGAACAAGAGGCCCCACGTTTTCATTTTTCACTGGGCCCCACCAATTATGCAGATGTTTCTGAGCCCTCATAGAATTTACTTGATACTTGCATGAGACACCTCTTCAGCACAGTTTAGAATTCTCTCCACTTTGCATCTGAAACTTGTAGCTGTGGCTACAAGTTTCAAGCATGTTTGCAGCCGTGAGCGCGCCCTGTACTACGCACGCCAGGGTTCCTCTCTCTCCACTGCATGACTGTGGGAACTTGGGCTTACACCTCCCCGAAGTAGGGAGTGTTAACTCTCCCTGGAATTGCTCTGGTCCTGTGGAAAGTGGAGCCTATGGATAAATGCTTCCTCCTTTCATCTCCCAAGTGAACAGTTCTGAAATTTATACTCTAAGGCTTCTCAGAACATCCTGAAGATTGAGCATAATACATTGGTGTGTGGACTCTTTTCTTTCCCTGTTTATCATCCCCGTCCCTCACTCCTGTTCCCACTCATAGATAAGTCTTCGCTTTTGAGGAAACCCACGCTAAGACAATAGTTCACATTCTCCCTGACTGTGACCCCTAGGATTACAGACTCTGGGGCCAGGGAGCCATTGCCTATTGACTCTTGCATGACCCTTGAGTGCACAGTTATGTCTGGGCCACTTGCCTCCAGGAACCTCTTCCAGCCAGGCCCGTTGCCTGCTACAGCTCAGGTCTGTGAAGACTGCTTTCTGCCTGCAGTTGGGAGCCAGGGGCCCTTGTGCCCACGAGAGACTCCGGCCCAACATGATTCTCTTGGAATCATGCTGAGGGACAGGCATTCACTGAACCGTCTTCTAGCTGAACATCTCCTTACTCTTCAGTGCAGTTTCTCTGCTGTTTCTCTGCTGTTGGGCCCCAGAAACAATAACCCTTTTATCCCAACTTCTAGCAAGACCAAGATTTATTGTATTTTGTAATATTTTAGAAAGACTTCTTTTCATTTCAACATGGTTCCTGCTTCTGCAAAGACATTTGCTGTCTTCTTTAAAATAATAGCTCTATTGAGATATTTACATACCATAAAATCCACCCAATTAAAGTATTCAATTCAATAGTTTTCAGTATTTTCAGAGTTATGCAATCATTACCACAATCGATTTTAGAACATTTTTTTCTTTACCCCCAAAGAATTCTTGTACCCAGAGCATTCACTTACCATTTACTCCTAGTTCCTCCACCTCTAAGCAGTTACTTATCTACTTTCTGTTTCTATAGCTTTGCCTATTCTGGATGTTTCATATACAGTCACGCACTGCATAACCACATTTCAGTCAATAACAGACCACATATATAGTGGTGGTCTCATGAGATTATAATGAAGCTGAAAAATTTTTATCACACAAATACCTACCATGTGTTACAATTGCCTACAGCATTCAGTACAGTAATTTTCTGGACAGGTTTGTAGCCTAGGAGCAATAGGCTATACAATACAACCTGGATATGTAGTAGGCTATGCCATCTAGGTTTGAGTAAGAACACTCTGTAATGTTTGTACAACACTGAAATGGCCTAACAGTGCATTTCTCAAAATGTAGCACTATCCTTAAATAACTCGTGACTGTGTATAGAATCATACAATATGTAGTCCTTTGTGATCACCTTTTTCAGATAGCATAATGTTTTCAAGGTTCATCTATGTTATAGCATGTAACAGTTTTTGTTTATGGCTGAATAATATTTTGTTGCATGGGTATACCACATTTTATTTATTCATTCATCAGTTAATGAACATTAGGTTTGTTTCCATTTTTTGGCTATTATGAATAATTCTATGTGAATATTCATGTGCATGTTTTTGTGTGGAGACGTATTTTCCTTTCTCTTATACCCAGAAATGAAATTGATGGTTCATACGGTAACACTATGTTTAATCATTTGAACAACTTCCAGACTGTTTTCCAAAGTGGCTACCATATTTTCCATTTCCACCAGCAGTGTATGAGGGCTCCAATTTCTCCACATCCTCACTATGCCAGTTTTTATTTTAGCCATCCTAATGGGTGTGAAGTGGTATCTTATTGTGGCTTTGCATTTCCCTGCTAGCTAACAGTGTTTAACATCTTCTCATGTTCTTACTGGCTATTTGCATGTCTTCTTTGGAGAACTGTCTATTCATATCATTTGACCATTTAAAAAATTGGGTTATTTGCCTTTTTTTCTTGAGTTGTAGGCATTATGTATATATTGTATACTAACCTTTATCAGATATATAATATACAAAAATTTTCGTCCATTCTGTGGGTTGTCTTCTCACTTTCTTGATGGTGTTCTTTGAAGAAGAAAAGTTTTTACCTTTTTTTAATGTCCAGTTTACCTTTTTTTGTTTCTTGTACTTTTGATGTTGTATCTAAGAAGCCATTTCCTATTCCAAAGTCGTGAAGATTTGTGTTCATGCTTTCTTCTGAGAGTTTTGTAATTTTCGCTCTTAAAATGAGATGCTTGACTCATTTTAAGTTAATTTTTATGTATAGTATATACAGTGTGAGGTAGTGATGCAACTTCATTGTATTGCATGTAGATATGTAGTTGCCTAAGCATCACTTGTTAGAAAAACTGTTCTTTTCCCATTTAATTGTCTTTTTGATCTTTCAAAAAGGGATTGATCATGAATGTGAGGGGCTGTTTGTATACGCCGAATTCTACACTGATCTATATGTTTCTCTTTATGCTAGTAGCAACCTATCTTGATTACTATAAGTTTTGAAATCAAGAAGTATGAGCTATCCAACTTTGTTCTGTTCATTTTCAAGATTCTTTGGGCTATTCTGGATTTCTTTAATTTCCATACGAACTTTAGAATCAGCTTGTCAATTTCTGAAAAGAAGGCAACTGAGAACTTTTTTTTTGAGACTGCATTGACACTGTAGTAAATTTGGAGACTATTGAATTTTTTTTTTTTAATAGAGACAGGGTTTCACTATGTTGGCCAGGATGGTCTCGATTTCTTGAACTTGTGATCCACCTGCCTCAGCCTCCCAAAGTGCTGGGATTACAGGCGTGAGCCACTGCGCCCGGTGAGACTATTGAATCTTAACAATATTAAGTCTTTTCATCCATAAATATGAAATGTCTTTACATTTAGTTAGGTCTTTAATTTCTTTCAATAATGTATCATCATTTACAATGTATAAGACCTGCATTTCCTTGGTTAAATTTATTCCTAAGTATTTTATTCTTTTTGATGCTATTATAAACGGAATGTTTTCTTAATTTAATTTTGGGTTGTTTATATCTGTGCAGAAACACAGCTGATTTTTGTACATATTGAACATCCCTAATCCAAAATGCTCCAAAATTCAAAACTTTTTGAGTGACAATATGATGCTCAAAGATCATGTTCAAAGGAAATCCTCATTGTAGCACTTTTGAATTTTGAGATGTGATGCTCAACTGGCATGTATATGCCAGTATTCCAAAGTTCAAACAAATTTGCAATCCGAAACAATTCTGATCCCAAGCATTTTGGGTAAGGGATTCCCAACCTGTATATCCATCTTGTAACCTGCCACTTAGTTTAAATCTTTTATTGGTTTTAATTGTTTCTTAGTGGATTCCTCAGAATTTTGTATATACAAAGTCATGTCCTCTGCAAATAAAGATACTTTCATTTCTTCCTTTCTAGTCTGGGTGCCTTTTATTTATCTTCTTGCCTAATTACCCTTGCTAGAACCTGCAGTATGGTGTTGAATAGAAGTGGTGAGAGTGGGCTTTTGTGTCTTGTTCTTCATCTTAGGAGAAACTTCTTTCTCTTTCTACTAAGTATATTACTAGCTGTGGATTTTTTATAGGTCCCTTTTATCAGATTGAAGAAATTCTCTTTCATTCCTAGTTTGTTGAGTGTGTGTGGTTTTTGTTTTTTGTTTTTTTTTTTTTATCATAAGGGGTGTTGGGTTTTGTCAAATGCTTTTTCTGCATCTATTGAGATGATCATGTGTTTTTTGTCCTTCCTTCTGTCGGCATGGTGTGTTACATTCATTGATTTTTAGATGTTAAACCCGCCAATCCCACTTGATCATGGTATATAATCCTTAGCATATATTGCTGGATTTTGGTTTGCTAGTATTTTTTTGTGAGTTTCCCCCCCACTGTTTTATCACTCTTGCGGTAAACCTCTGACTTTAGGGACGTGAACTCAAACAGAAGAATGTGTGCTGAATAGACATCAAAGATTTTTTTTATCCAGGAAAGTTGTTGTGAAACAGAAGTAGAATGGATTGGGGCATTTAAAATGTTTGAGTCTATAAAGAGGAAGCTGAGATATTTTGTCTTGGTTTAGTGCACAGATCACATTTAGAATAGTAGCTGGCATTTGAGTAGGTCTCTGGGGCAGAAGAATCTACCAGAACTATGATAGAGGAGTTGCCCATATACTGTTCTACACTATTTGGCTGTGTCAGCTGCTGCCCCTACCACAGCCCATCCCAGATGAGAGTCAAGGTTAGGTTGTTCTAGGAAGTTGGGAGAGCCAGGAAGGATCATGCAAGCTTTGTTTGCTTTGAGGATGGAACTTGCAAGCATTGCTAACATGGAAGAGTCTACTGAAATAGCAAGACAATAGATATCACAATTCAAAGCCGAGGCCTTCAGTACAATGTAATATTTCTAAAAGAAATGATAGAACACACGTTAGATGACTCTTTAACCCCTCATTCACATTTTAGATGGAAGAGACTCAGGAATTAGAAGCTGGTGAAGAAAAATTTAGAGAACTGCTCTTTTGCCTGAGTGTTGCCCCACCTCTGCCCTCAATGGAAGAGATAGGAGTGCTTGGATGTTAACTTAAGCTTAGGAAAAGAGGTTTCAAGGGGCCTCCATGGAGACCTTAGTGTATGTCCCCTGCATCTGAGGAACACAGAATTATCTAAGGGGAAGAGATAGAATGACTAGTTGCTTGACAGTGACACAATGAAGAAGTGCTCATGGCAGGAGGCCAGATCTTCTGGACTCTGTCGGGCCAATGAGAGAATACGTGATGTTTTATTTAAACCAGAAATCCAGAATCCAGAGTATAAGCTGGCATGAAGTCATCTTAGATCCATTGAAGAGGGTGGTCTAGAGGGGGATAGAGACCTAAGACCTAAGCAAAGAGAAGCCAGGAAACTTTCGGATGTCTAGGGGATGAGCACAAAGAAAGCAACCAGCCAGAAAACAGTTGCATTTCTCCTGCCAGGGGAATTTTGGATGAGAGATCTCCAAAATCTCAGAGGAACTATGTTAGAGCTCGCAAGAAACTTGGCTTTCAACATCTGCAAACACAGAGATCCAAAATTCTAAACCTTATGGAAGCAGCAGTCGAGTAGAATCTTCTGCTCCCCTGACCTACTCATCCTTACTGAGCTTGAACGCTGAAGGGGTTGAAACTGTGATGAGCCGAAAGAGGAAGATCGAATAGGAGGGAAGAGAGTCTTTCCTCCCTTGACAGGCCCAAATTATAAGAGAGGGAAAAGCCTCAATCTAAAAGCAAATTTGAAATTTTGACTATTACATGAGGCTGGACATTTTAATGCTGATCTGAAGTTGTAATTTGTGACTTGAAGTGACCCTAGAACTGTGTGTATTGGATCAGGAAATTATTGAGGACTTCCTCTATCCCTGTCTGAAACAGTAGGCTTTGGTTTAGTGCAAAGTTGGCTCTGGTCCTGCAGAGCCAACTGAAGGGGGCATTGGGAGGCAAAAATAGTTTTCTGCTTACCCTCTGTCCTGCTGGTTCAGCTTAATCTTTACATGAGAATGATACATTTCTGTTTACTAAAATCTTACCTCTCCTATAGGGCTGAGTGCCGGATGCTGTTGACTTTCATTTCAAAATTTGGTTTCTCTAAAATAATACCCTATCTACATTTTACTTCCTCCAAAGGGCCTTGTCTGACCACTTGAGTTAGATGTGCTCTCAACCACCATAATGGATATTTGCTCTTTTTGGCCACTGAGCATCAGAACTACCTTCCAATGTTTGAGAAATGTCCTCTTTATGTTGGGGAACCAGCATCCAGGAATAGAAACTGAAATGCCAGATACTTCCATTCCAGCCTCCCTGCAGCTCATGTGCAAATATGTTGCCTAAATCAGAAGCCAGCAGTGGAAAGAAGCAGGGGCTGTCCCCAATCTATTCTGGTGACAGGTGACAGTAGCAGAAGCTACATCTAATTTCCAGAGGCAACAATGACAGAGTAGTGCCCAGTGTTGCTATTGGTGGTGAAGCCTGTATTACCTGCACCCAGTGGTAGCCACAGTCTTGTCAGACCAGTTCTGCAGTAAACATTTGATGATAGTTCCTCGATCTGTAGCCACCAAGACCATAGCCATCAAATAATTTCAGATTTACAAAAAAGTTGCAAAGATAGTACAGAGAATTCCCATGTACCTTCACCCAGCTTCCTCTGATGTTAACACCTTGTGGAACCATGGTACAGTTATCAGAACTAAAAATCCACTACTGGTAGAACACTACTTTCTAAACTGCACAATCTATTTGATTTCCACCAACGTTGTCACCACAATGCCTATTATAATCCCTGCAAAACCACAGTCCTGAATACCAGGGCTAGCAACAGCAGGAAGCTGCTACTACCCCTCATTCAGAAAGGATAAAAGGAAGGATTGGCTCTGGGAACTTGGAGAGTGTGGCTGCTGGGAGCTGTGGCCTTCAGCAGATAAACGCAGCAAGCCTTGCTAGAGTGCTGGAAAGAGGGAGGGAGCTGGGGAACAGGTACTTCCATGTCACCGTCAGGCCTTTTTCTGATCTTCTGCCTATGACTTTTATTGACTGAACCCAACCAGAAGCCATAGGGCTAAGTTGCTCTTGATTCCGCCCACAGAGAGCAGCTTCCCAGGGCAGACAGCAGGGTGGACGGTGGATCTTGAGGTGCACGTGAAAGGCGTCCAGTACAGGGCAGACAGGTGACGTGTGGCCAAGTCAGCCTAGAAGTCTGCTTTCCTGACTTGAATCGTCGTGCTCCTTCTACCTCACCACACTGCTGCCTTCTCATTTTCTCCTGGTCTAGGCTGCTTCCAGGTTCTTTTTGTTACAGATGAAAGGAAAAGCTTAGAATTTTGCAAACTGCGAGAGACTCATTTTGGCCTACATTCCACACACTCTACAACACAGAAAGCCCTGGGCCTTCTCCCCTGCTTTTCTCGGGTTTCCTCCTAGCTCTGGAAGCCAGAAGTCTATCTTGAGTCCCCACCATCCTGACCCCCGGTGGCCCTTCTTTAAACAGAGAGCTTTGCTGAGCAGTTCCTTCTAACAGGCACAGGAAAGCCCCCAATAATTTCTGTGCGCATATGCAATGGAAAAAGAAGCCTGGTGTGTTGCTTTCTGAGTAAGTGAGGTTTGCTTTCTTCCTGGAAAGAGTTTTCTTCTCTGAGGCTATTGCCACAGTCAATTGAAATCTAGGAAGCTGCTTTCAGAAATCTTCTATGCTTTGGAATGTAATTGAAAACAACTGTTCTGCTTCTCCTAAAACATATTCTGCTTCTACTGGAACCAGTATTGGCAACCAATCAAGAAGAGGGTGAGGGAGAAATGGTTTGGACAAGGGGAGCGGGAGATGGTGGTTGGGCCAGAGAAGAATAAAAAACAAGGTTTATAGGTTAGAAGAAAAAATATATAATTTGAGGTTTCCACATAGAATATATTTCCATCTGAGTTGCCCTGATGGCAAAATCGGTTATGAAGTAGAAAATCTGGGTGATATTTTAGAGTGACAACATAGTGTCAGATCTAGGCAGCGATAAGACGAGTCCAGAGCAGGACTGGAACCCTGGCCTTCTAAGCAAGTGAGGTTAGAGACAGGTGTTTACCCTGCCTGCTCTAAAGAGGAGACGGGGAGAATATTTCACAGAGCTATGAGGAAGACGCAGGGTATGTGCTCTGAGCTTTCAGAAGGAACTCTGCCATTGACTTTCCAGTCATCAGTCTCACTTCAAGAAGGCAGATTAGAATACTCCTCCCAACATAGCCTTTGCCTTTTGTTTCCTACAGGCCTCATATTCTCTAGCCTTAGACTTTCTGTATGATTCCTAATTTTCTTCCAGGCAAATGACCCATACCAAGTGCAGATGCCCACTGGGTCTTTGCCAGGTAGGTCTACACTTGGAATGTGTCCCTCCTTGAGCAAAGTACTTCCAACCCTCCAGGTAGAATGGCTGGGGAGTCTCCCAGTAGATCTGACACACATTCTCCAGTGATTTGAAGAATACAGAGGATTTGGGGGATAATTTGAGGAGATGGGGCTCTTACATGCCTTTCCTTATAAGAGAAAGAACATATTCCTCATTCCGTTGGAAAGATATCAGATGTGATCACATTCAGGAGCATTAAAAAGGACATTGGAGGTAAAATGACAACTGTTTCTTCTTAGAGCTTGTTATGGTTATAACATTAGGCATGAATGTGAGCTGATGCCAAGCCCTTTGGATAAATATTTTAGCTGAGAATCTGGGCCTCTGAGAAGTCAACAACAGACTGGACCCTGGATTAGTATCTGAGGGCATCTCCCCCTTTTCTGGTCTCCCATAAGACTCTGTAGTCCCAATTAATTTCCAAATGTAAACATTTCTGTTGTTGTGGAACTTATGAGAGGCACATAATAACTAACACTTAGGGGGCCAGATACAGTGGCTCACACCTGTAATCCTAGCACTTTGGGAAGCTGAAGCAGATGGATCACTTAAATCCGGGAGTTCGAGACCAGCCTAGGCAACATGGCGAAACCCTGTCTCTTCAAGAAATACAAAAATCAGCTTGGTGTGGTGGCACACATCGGTCGTCCCAGCTACTTGGGAGCCTAAGAGGTAGGACGATCGCTTGAGCCCAAGAGGTCGAGGCTGCAGTGAGCAGTGATCACGCCACTGGGTGACAGAGTGAGACCTTGTCTCAAAAAACGAAAGCTAACATTTAGGACAGTCCCAAGCATTTGGTAAGTATTCAAATTAAATAAATGTTTTAACTCATTTAATTGTCACAAACACTCTGTAAAGTACAGACTGCTCTACAGTTTTCTCATTAGTCAAATTTAGAGAAAGAGGCCAGGTAACTTGTTCAAGTTCATATAACTAGTAAACTTTATGGATGTTGTGAAGTGCTTCTCAGATCCGCCTATTTCCAGAATGAAGGATTCATACCTCCAGCTGGTGGGATTGTGGCTGACAGCCAACACAGCCAGCTGTCTTTGGCACTGGCCTTGGCCGAAGAGAGCCACCAGGCTGAGGACCATGCTCATTTCCCAGGGCAGCCCACATCAGTGATTGACACAGGGATACAAAGGCTCAGCCCCTTATTCCATCTCAAGATAATTCCGATGGTCCACCTCAGCTTCAGAGTCCCTCAAGTGTTGGCTCAGGCCTTTGCAGAGACTTCTCCCTCTGCCCAATTCCGCTTTTCTCCTTTTCTTTCCATAGCAGTTGATCCCAGGAGCACTCCCTAGTAAACCTCCTACCCTCTAAACATCAGTTCAGAGTCTGCTTCCCCAGGAACCTAAAACTTGACAGTGCTGGAGCTGCAATTCAAGCTTGGGCCACTGGCTCCATAGGCCAGGTTCTTCAGTGCCTTCTACTGACTCTCAAGAGAGGTATTACTGGTAAAGTTGGGAGAGACCTTAAAAGTCTGGCAGTACAACCCCATGTTACTGCCTAAAAATCAAAATTTTCTTTAAAGAGAGAGTGTCTTGCCAATAGCAGATCCTCTGTGTTTGTTCATTGAGAGGGGATGTATGCGTGTGTGTAAGGATGAAGAAATTAGGAGGTTCCCTCTGTACCTGCATCTGTTTCCAGATGAGGAGTGATTTGTTGCTGCTGTTACTTAGCAGAATTGAGGTTTCCTATGGTTTTCTGATGATCTTCTAAGAGCATGAGCTCAGCGAAGGTTGAGCTCCTGAGAATTGATAGCCCCAAAGCGATACTGCAAGGGGTGGGCACTAGAAGAAGGGCAGAAGCCACCACTGCTTTCTCCATTAGGCTGTGGAGTCCTTGGTGAAATGTTGAGATATCATCTGTATTCTGTCTTCACAAGTCACAAGCTCATAGAATTGTGTCTTTTGGGCCCAGAAAGAACACTATGGGTCATGCAACCCCTTGTATTCTACAGATGAGGATACGGAAGTAGGAAGGAGCAGAGAATTTCCCCGGCTAGTCAGGGACAGCAGTGACTCTGGAGCCCTGAGCCTGGGCTACCACTCAAGGCTCTTTCTAGCGCTCTGCTCTTCTATTTGAAAAGTTCTTGAAACAGGTCCAGTATTATGAGTGTGTCACAGCGATTATTCCATAAGCGCCTCTAATGCTTCCTGGCTTCCTTTGCATTTAAGTCGAAATCATGTGAGCATCCTGTCATTGCACTGCGATCAGAAGTGGAGTGCATGTGTTCTTCAGGCCAGTGAGTTCAGATTGGTGTTCCTCTTCTACTCTTTATGTGCACTGAAGCAGGGAGCTTGGAGACCAGGTGGAACCTATGCAAAGCTACAAGACGGAGAAAGGCATCCCAACCCATATGAGACTTTATGTGAACAAGAAATTGCTGTCTTAAGCCATTGGGATTTCAGTAGTTTGACCTTTATGGTAACTAGGATTCACTACCCCAGGTCAATAGGCTTCTACCTCTGGGCCAGCTTGCCTGAACGGGACATAATGAGCAAGGTTGGCAATGGCAGCTTGGCATCTGGAAAAAACCAACAGGAATATGACAGTGCTTGGACACTCTTCTCAACTAAGAAGTAGAGGGCTGAGAGATGGCAGGAGTTTCAAGACTGAGATAAGAATGATAGTTGCTGGCTAAGTGTACCTCCCCACTCTTCTTCTGGAAGTCAGGTTCCCATGGACACAGAGAAGGCTGGGTCAGGCAGCACTCACATGTTCTCTATCTCAGTTCTCTCTCTACTTCCAGGGGTGGGTTGTGGCCACATGCCTTTCCAGCCTGAGCCCAGCTGCACAGTCCCCCTTGCAAGAGTGCTAGGAACTGATAAGAGGAACTGATCCAGTGCCACTTCTCTATGAAACCTCTGCTCCAGGCCCCACTTCATGTTCCCACCTGCCATGGGCCTGGAGGACCTGGTTCTGAACTAAGAACTCACACCACTTTCCCCTGATGGGCACAGCTCTGGCTCTAAACAGAAGCCTGAACAAAGACAGAGGAAAGGCAAGGCATCCTCTCTACTGGGCTGTTGGTTTTGTGGCTATCACTGGGTGACTTTTGGCTCTGGCACCTCAAATTAATATGTGGATTGCTGGCCCCAGTGTTGAATTCTGGCCAGCTGGCCTTGTTGTCCTTGCATTTCCTGGCATTGCACCTGGCATGCCTACAGCAGCATGGCCCATGGATGAAGGGCTGGGTTGTCTGTGCCTGGTCTCTTCCGCTGCTGGTGTCCTGTTTCGGAGAGATTGCCCAGTGGACATTCAGTGACACATGTCCTGGTATCAGAGGTCCAAGGCCCTATTCTCATACCTACACTTGACACAACTTGTTAAGACTGGCTGTTTACGGTTGTGGTTAGTGGGGTTTCACTGCAAGCAGATGTGGCAGACGACAGGATGTGATATGGCTGCAGGGGACAGTCAGTGGTAGCTGATAATATAGATAATGGGAGAAATTCTGATAAAGGGGCTGACCTTTTCCATTTTTACTAATAATGACACAGTCTCCACTGGGTTTTGCAAGTATCACAATGCAGGAGGAGATTAGCAAATACAGTAAAGCCCAGCTATTAATGTGCAAAACCAAGGCAATATTGTGACAAATACTTGGCTTTCTTGACATTTCTCTTTTTAAAAAATCTAATGTATCTTAGTTATAAAAATTAAAGCATTAGAATAGAAAGAATAAGATATTTTATAATCCTAAATCTCTCTAACAGATGAATTAACAGTTTGACATATTTTTCTATATTTTATGCTTACCTATATCCATATATTTTTTTAAAACATAAATGGGATCATACTATATATATTAGTCTGTCACCTTCATTTTTATTGTATTTTAATGCATCTAGACGTTTTTCCATGTCAATGGGATCTACTTTATCTTAAAAAAAAAAAAAAAAAACCTACAAGATTTAACTCTGAGGATGGCCCATGACTTATTTCTTAGTTCTTCAATGATAGGTTATTTTTATTTATTTTTTATTATGATAAATGCTACAATAAGCATCATTATACAGTATATTTTTGCTAGGTGCATTCATGGTATAGTGGTGAGCATAGCTGCCTTCCAGTATATCTTTGCATATCTCTCCTATAATTTCTTTAGGCTAAATAACTAAAATTAGAAATATTAGCTCAAAGCACATGTAAAGTTACATTTTCAAACTGTGAGCAGATTACCTTCCAGAAATGTTGCAAGAATTTATATTCCTACCAACTAGTAGGAGAGTGCTTGTTTTGCCACACCCTTATAACTGAGTCATACCATTCCTATTACTTTGGCAGGTTAAAAAAAATTTTGCTCTTCAAAATGTGTAATTTAAATTTTTTTTTTTTTTTTTTTATAAAGATGGGGTTTCACTATGTTGGTCAGGCTGTTCTTGAACTCCTGACCTCAGGTGATCCGCCCGCCTTGGCCTCCGAAGTGCTTGGATTACAGGTGTGAGCCACCACGCCTGGCCAAAATTTAGCTTTTTTTAAAAAAAATTCAAGGGTACATGTGCAGGTTTGTTATATAGGTTAATTTTGTGTCATCGGTGTTTATTGTACAGATTATTTTGTCACCCAAGTGTTAAGTGTAATACCCAATAGTTAAAAAATATTTTTCTTGATTTTCTCCCTCCTTCCACTCTCCACCTTCTGATAGGCCTCAGTTTGTGTTGTTCCCCTCTATGTGTCCATGTGTTCTCATCATTTAGCTTCCACTTGTAAGTTAGAACATGCAGCATTTGGTTTTCTGTTCATGCATTAGTTTTCTAAAGATAATGGCCTCCAGCTCCATCCATGTTCCTGCAAAGGACATGAGCTCATTTTTTTTTTATGGCTGCATAGTATTCCATAGTATATATGTATGACATTTTCTTTATCCAGTCTATAATTGATGGGCATTTAGGTTGATTCCATGTCTTTGCTACTGTGAATAGTGCTGCAGTGAACATAGGCATGCATGTGTCTTTATAACAGAATGATTCATATTCCTTTGGGTAATGGGATTGCTGGGTAAAATGATATTTCTGTTTGTAGGTCTTTGGAGGAATCGCCACACTGTCTTCCGCAATCATTGAACTAATTTACACTCCCACCAACAGTGTATAAGCATTCCTTTTTCTCTACAACCTCATCAACACCTGTTATTTTTTTTTTGACATTTTTTAACTTTATTATTATTATTTTAAAAATTTTTATTTAGGTTTAGGGGTATATGTGAAGATTTGTTACAAACACGTGTTGTGGAAGTTTGTTGGACATATTGTTACATTACCCAGATATAAACTCAGTAGCTAATAGTTATCTTTTCTGATCCTTTCCCTCCTCTCACTCTCCCCTGTCAACGTAGACCCCAGTGTTTATTTTTTCCCTCTTTGTGTTCATAAGTTCTTATCATTTGAAATCTGGCACTAGACAAGGATGCCCTCTGTCACCACTCCTATTCAATATAGTATTGGAAGTTCTAGCCAGAACAATTAGGCAAGAAAAAAAATAAAGTATATTCAATTAGGAAAACAGGAAGTCAAATTGTCTCTATTTGCAGATGACATGATTGATATTTAGAAGACCCTATCATCTCAGCCCAAAATCTCCTTAAACTGATAAGCAACTTCAGCAAAGTCTCAAGATACAAAATCAATGTGCAAAAATCACAAGCATTACTATACACCAATAACAGACTTAAAGAGAGCCAAATCAAGAATGGACTGCCATTCACAATTGCTAGAAAGGGAATAAAATACCTAAGAATACAACTAACAAAGTATGTAAAGGACCTCTTCAAGGAGAACTATAAACCACTGCTCAATGAAATAAGAGAGGACACAAACAGATGGAGAAACATTCCATGCTCATGGTTAGGAAGAATAAGTGTAATGAAAATGGCCATACTGCCCAAAGTAATTTATAGATTCAATGCTAACCCCATCAAGCTACCAATGACCTTCTTCACAGAACTGGAAAAAACTGCCTTGAACTTCATATGGAACCAAAAGAGAGCCTGCATAGCCAAGTCAATTCTTAGCCAAAAGAACAAAGCTGGAGGCATCACACTACCTGATTTCAAACTATACTATAAGGCTACAGTAATCAAAACAGCATGGTACTGGTACCAAAACAGAGATATAGACCAATGGAACAGAACAGAGGCCTCGAAGGCAACACCACACATCTACAACCTTCTGATCTTTGACAAACCTGACAAAAACAAGCAATGCAGAAAGGATTCCCTGTTTAATAAATGGTGTTGGGAAAACTGCCTAGCCATGTGCAGAAACCAGAAGCTGGACCCCTTCCTGACACCTTACACTAAAATTAACTCCGGATGGATTAAAGACTTAAACATAAGACCTAACACCATAAAAACCTTAGAAGGAAACCTAGGCAAAACCATTCAGGACATAGGCATAGGCAAGGACTTCATGACCAAAACACCAAAAGCATTGGCAACAAAAGCCAAAATAGACAAGTGGGATCTAATTAAACTCCAGAGCTTCTGCCCAGCAAAAGAAACAATCATTAGAGTGAACTGGCAACCAACAGAATGGGAAAAAATTTTTGCAATCTACCCATCTGACAAAGGACTTATATCCAAAACCTACAAAGAACTAAAACAGATTTACAAGAACATATTTAAAAGAAAAAAACAAACCCATTCAGAAGTGGGTGAAGGATAAGAATGGACACTTTTCTAAAGAAGGCATATAAGAGGCCAACAAACATATGAAAAAATGCTCATCATCCCTGGTCATTAGAGAAATGCAAATCAAAACTACATTGAGATACCATCTCACGCCAGTTAGAATTGCGATCATTAAAAAATCTGGAGACAACAGATGCTGGAGAGGATGTGGAGAAATAGGAACACTGTACACTGTTGGTGGGAGTGTAAATTACTTCAACCATTGTGGAAAACAGTGTGATGATTCCTCAAGGACCTAGAAATAGAAATTCCATTTGACCCAGCAATCCCATTACTGGGTATATATCCAAAGGATTATAAATTGTTCTATTATAAGGACACATGCACACGAATATTCACTGCAGCACTGTTTACAATAGCAAAGACTTGGAACCAACCCAAATGCCCACTGATGATAGACTGAACAAGGAAAATGTGGCACATATACCCCATGGAATACTATGCAGCCATAAAAAATGATGAGTTCTTGTCCTTTGTAGGGACATAGATGAACCTGGAAACCATCATTCTCAGCAAACTGACACAAGAACAGAAAATCAAGCACCGCATGTTCTCACCCATGGGTGGGTGTTGAACAATGAGAACACATGGACACAGGGAGGGGAGCATCACACACTGAGGTCTGTGTAGGGGGGGACTAGGGGAGGGACAGGGGGGGGTAGGGAGTTGGAGAGGGATAACATGGGGAGAAATGCCAGATACAGGTGATAGGGATGGAGTCAGGAAACCACGTTACCATGTATGTACCTATGCAACAATCCTGCATGTTCCTTACATGTACTGCAGAACTTAAAATGCAAAAAAAAAAAAAAAAAGATAAAAAAAAACAAAACAAAAAAACAAACAAAAAATAAAGTGTCATATGCTTCTGTAAAAGCAAAAGTCACAAAGTTAATGTTTTCCTTTACTGCTTTCAGTTTTGTGGCTGGCTTAGAAAAGCCTTCTCCACCTTAGGCATAAAAAACTAGTCTACATTTTTTTTCCTAATATTTGTAAATGTTGAAAGAAAAATAAACTGAATATTACATCTTTCATCCTACACAAAAATAATTCCACCCAAATGAATTTAACTTATTTCTTAAAAACTTGACAGCCAATTATTGCTATGCTATGTATTGAAATATTAAACATTTCATATTGCTACATATTGAAAATATTCCTATTTTAAAATTTCATCTTCATGTTTTATATTGAAAATGAATTATACATATCAAAAATGAATTACACATATACATATTTTAATCAAGATCCTATATTATGTTTCACCAATTTTTTTTCTATACTTATGTCAAATTAAATTGTTTAATTATGTATAGTAGCTTTAAAGTAGGTTTGCATATCCGGGAGGGCAAGTCTCCACATTCATTAATCTTCTCTTGCATTTATTTTTCCAAAGAAAAGAATCAATGTAGGTTCCCTCCTACAAAAAAAAAAAAAAAAGCAATTAGATTTGTAGAAATCAGTGTTCTCCAGAGAAACTTAACCAATAGGATATTGGAGAGAAAGAGATGGAGAGAATAAGAGAGATAGAGAAGAGGAAATTTATTATAGGAATTAACTCACTTGATTATGGAGGCTAAGAAGTCTTGTGATCTGCCATCTGCTAGCTGGATAACCAAGAGAGACAGTGATGTAATTCAGTTTGAGTTCAAAGACCTGAGAACCAGGAACACCGTGTCCAAGGACAGAAGAAAATGGACGTCCTGGTTCAAACAGAGTGAGTGAATATGCCCTTTCTCTGCCTTTTTGTTCTGTTTGGGCCCAAATGATTGGATGATGCCTGCCCACATGTGTGAGGGTTCTTTTCTTTACTCAGTCTATGATTCAAATGCTAATTTCTTCCTGTAACACCCCCACAGACACACTCAGAAATAATGTTTTACTAGCTATCTGGGCATCCCTTAGTCCAATCAAGTTCACATATAAAGTTGACCATCACAGGACTTTTGATAGGATTGTGTTAAGTTTATAAATTAATGTGGGAGAAAGTGGTATTTTTATAAGATTTAATCTTTCTAAATAGAAATGTAATATGTAAATCCATTTATTTAAGTTCTTTATGTTTTTTAATGAAGTGTTTTTTCGTGAAAGTCTTAGAAAAAGATAATTTTTTAAAAGACCCCATTTGTAATAGCATAAACACTGTTGTTGGAGTTTTATAAAGTATCTAGGAATCTCTAAACTATTGCTGGGTATACTGGTATGTAAACAAATGTTTGAAATCATTTGTCTTTTATATGAACATTTTCCCAAACTCTCTGTTGTTAGTTGTAATTGTTTTTGAGATACTGTCATATTGCAAACAACAGTCATCTGTTTCTTCTTTTAACAGTATTCACACTTGTCTTACTGAATTTGTTAGGACCTTCAGAAAAATGTTATAGTGTATATGTCATGATATAGATAATATAAACATAATAGTATAGAATTGATCATATTTGTCTTTTGTATAATGTAAAAACACTAGAGTTATCCCCATTTAAGTATGTGTGTTACTCATTGACAAAATTTTTTTCTCAAGGTAAGTAAATTTCCTGCTTGATTTGTTTTAAAATTTTAACATGTATGTATGGGTGTATGCATTTTATTAGAATGGATGTTGGGTATTCATTGACTACCTTTTGACATCTATCCAGACAATCCTATAGCTTTTTTTTTTAGTAATAATAATGTAAAACATTCCATTAATCAAATTTTCGAAAGAATATGCTAGATGAATAAATGGACACATTAAAATATCTTTGCATTCCTAAAGCAAACCCTAATAATTGACTATGAGTTTTCATATATTACTGTATTTTCTTAGATATTTATGATATTTGCCTGTATATTCTTAAAGTGACAGCTGTCTGTACTTTTCTGTGTGCTATTTTTGTCAGATTTTAGAATAAGTGTTATGTTGGCTTATAGATAACTTTTCAAATTATTTTTCTTTTAAAAAATATTTTAATATTACCCCGATCATGTCTCTAACACAGAATTAGATTTCTCCTGGTCTGGCCGGGAAGCCCCTCTGTATTAGTTCTTTTTCTGTATAATCAATCACACCAAATCTTAGTGACTTAGAATAACAAATATTTATTACTCCAGTTTAGGTGAGTCAAGAATTGAGGAGCTGCTTAGCAGATGTTTGGGCTCACAGTCTTTGATGAGGTTACAATCAAGATATTGTCCAGGGTTGTAGTCATCTAAAGACTAGACTGCAGCTGGAGGAATCATCTTCTAAACTTAGATTTTTAGCTGGAGGCTTCAGGTTCTCACCATGTAAATCTCTCCAGAGTGCTGCTTGAGTGTCCTCACGACATGGCAGTTGCCTTCTCTCAGGGTAAGTGATCTTAAAGAGAGTGAAACCACATTGTCTATTGTGGCCTTGTCTCAGAAGTCACAGGCTATCACTTCTGACCTATTCTATTAGTCACAAAGACAAATCCTAATTCAATGTAGGAGGTGACTATACAAGGATGTGAATATCAGTAAGGTCCAACCATTGAGGGACCCTCTGGGAGGCTGGCTACTTCACCTTCATCTCTGTTCCCTATATTTTGGGTTCCCTTCTCTGAAAAACTGCTCTTGGTACTCAGAAAAATATTATTTGTGAGGGTTTTACAGGTAAAGCTTTATAAGCAAGAGGGCTCTCAGCCTTTCAGTCTTAAGTGTTGCCTTGGGGTGGTTATGTGTATATACACACAAATATGCAAAGCTGGTGACTAGAGGCAACTTTCCACTTGAGTATGGATTGCTGTTTGTGAAGATTTCAACTCAAATACTTTGCAGTGACCCCTCCTTCTGTTCAGGAGTTATCTGGAAATACTCTTTGGAAAGGGTAGGACCTCTGGAGAGGGAGCATTTTTCCCTAGATTCTTTTCTACAGCCACATTTCCTCTTTAAGAGGAACCTAGGGTTAAACATCAGAGAACTCCTTCAGGGACGCTATTAATTCAGGTCAGGTATGCATAATGCTGACCCATTTTGGAAAAATTGCCCTGTGGACACCCTCGTTTGGAACATGATGGCAAGAAGGGAAGCATTTGCTCTGTGGAGGGTGGAGGTGGGAGAGGAAGTGTCACGCTATTTTACTTGAACTCTTTTCTTCTCTCCACTGGGACTATCACGGTCTAAAAATAATTTTAAATGTGATGATAAGAGTGGAGTTAGTCACTCCTTTTTTTCATTCCCTGTTTTCCTTATATCTATTTTACTTGAAAATAGCCTCTCTAAGATAGTGACTATACAGTCTTGTATTAACTTATTTGCCTGAACTGACTTAAAATATTTTTTTAAAACTAAGTCACCCAATTTTTATTTATTTATTTTTAATGGTGCAGAGAAACTTTACAGTCTTCAAATTATTTGATCAGATATAGTTTTTATTCCTCCATCCTATCCTGAATTCCAATTCTGGAATTTCTTCTCCTTTGTCTATATTCTGAAAATCTTCTGAATTATTCTTCCTACTATGAAAAGAGCCTTACTTTATCTTCGTTATCTCATCTGGAAGTTTCTTTGTCCTTGGTGTCTCACTTTTTAATCTCACCAACTTTGTTTCCGCACCTACCTTTTCAACATTTTTAACACTATATCTGAGCATTAGTCAGAAATAGAGAAAATTTGTGAAAGGGGAACATCACAGAAGAGCTACTGGGTAAGGAGAACTGAGATGCAAGTGAAACTTTCCAATTTCACTAAAACATCTCCAGTCATTTGCAAAGGCCCCTCCCAGTTTAGATATTTATTTATAACCTATGTTTGCTTGTTTGTCTTCAGCTCAAAACCATTTCTTTGGGTAAAATATTATAAGTAAGGCAGATTTTTAAAAAATAATTTTTGCTGATGACAAATACAGAGTCCAGATTCTCAGGGACGGGGACTTTCCTTTCCCCCAACTCTCCATTCCTCTTCACTAGTTGGGAGGGGTGCTCCCTAGAATGCCCAGCAATCTTCAGAAGATTGTTTAAAAATCCTGGGACGAGATAAGCTCTGACCTCTCTCCCTCTTCTAAAATTCAGTGTGACTGTGAAACTATAATTGCCCTGATCTTTCCTCTCCACCCATCAAAAGCATACCCATCTATTACGGACTGAATGTTTCTGCCTTCCCTTCCCAAATTCATATGTTGAAGTCCTACCCTCAGAATGATGGTATTTGAAGATAGGGCCTCTGGAAGGTAATTAGGGTTAGATGAGGTCATAAGGATGGGACCTCAGGATGGGATTAGTGTCCTTAGAAGACATCCTCCTCCTTCTCTCTCTCGCTCTCTCTCTCTCTGGTATATAAGGACACAGCAAGAAGGCAACTATCTGCAAGCCAACAAGAGGCCTTCACCAGAACGCCACTAATATGGTTTGACTATATCCTCATCCAAGTCTCACCTTGAATTGTAATAATCCCCATGTGTCAAGGGCAGGGCCAGGTGAAAATAATTGAATCATGGGGTGGTTTCCCCCATACTATTCTGGTAATAGAGAATAAATCTCACAAAGTTTTATAAAGGGGGGTTCCTCTGCACAAGTGCTCTTGTCTGCCGCCCCGTAAGGTGCCCATTTACTCTTCCTTCATCTTCCACCGAGACTGTGAGCCTCCCCAGTCATGTGGAGCTGTGAGTCAATTAAATCTCTTTGCTTTATAAATTACCCAGTCTCGGGTATGTCTTTATTAGCAGCATGAGAATGGACTAATACACCGACCATGCTGGTGTCCTGATCTCAGACTTCCAGCCTCCAGAACTGTGAGAAAATTAATTTCTGTTGTTTAAGCCACCTTCTGCTGTTTGAGTATTTTGTTGTGGCAGTGAAATAGACTAAGACAGCATCTTTCAATGCTCAGCTCCTCCAGTTCACATCCCTGAGCTCACCTGAATATATTTATATCATCCTCTTAGGTGCTCTTACCCATGCTCTTCTCTTTACTTAAGTTGCCCCTCCCATCTTTCTTGGTCCTGAAAAAGCATACAATTTCCAAGTAACAGGCTGTATTCCAGTTTGACTGGAGCATGGGAGTGGTAAAGGGAAATGGGATAAAATTACATATGGATCATAGAAGGTAATAATTATCTGGGGTAGTCACTGATGTCTAGAGTGAGAGAGCTGGCAACACACACACAAATCAACCAGCTTATCTAAAAAATGATTTCACAGTTCCCCGTTGTAATAGCATTCTTGATTTCTGGCCTAACAGCAGGGAATGAAGTGAACTGAATTTGGGGAGAACCAGAGGCAGGGACAGAGGGTTATAGTCCTCGGTTTGTGAGTTCCATTAAATAAAAGTCATAAGAAAGCACTGTCCACCCAAATATCTTTTCATTGCTGCTCTGTGACATGTCTAATTGGATCTTCCATTTCTCCACAGGGCTGGGGAGTCTGAAATTCCCTGTAGGGAACACGTAGCTAGCAGATGGTGCTTTTGAATTCATCACTCCTCTTGGAATTTTCCTCATGATCTCCATTCCTCTTTCCCTGAACATTTTAAAGCTTGTGTCTAGGATTTCCAACTTTTTCAAAGCACCTCCACATTCATAAAATTATCTTGTGTTTATAACAACTTCATGATAGAATAGAAATGATCACCTTACTCTTACAAATGAAAAACTGAGTGACTGACAGGTTAAATGACTTGCAAGCTTAGATACCAGCAACTGATACTAGCAGTGGAACCATAACAGAAAAGTGATGAACTGGAAGCTCAAGGTGTGCTCATAGTGCCAGCACAATTCTGCGGGAACGGCCTCCTCCTTCCACCGTGCCCACGGCCAAGTTAGAATTCACTATCCGGACGGACTCACAGTCTACTCACTGTGAAAATCTCCACCTGAAAGAAAATGTTTCTGGCCTAATAATCTTTGCTTCTCAAGACGTGGATTTTTGGAAAACTGGACTAGGAATTGGCACAATTCGAACTAAATAGGTTTTCAAAATTGGTTGGGAGCAGCAACCAGGCCAAGAGAATATGGCAAGCAGATTTTGCATATCTAAAATACATTCCTATTTAAGAAAGAGCAACTTTCTAAATCAGCTCAGAGCAACTATGGAAACAAAGGTTTTATGCCAAAGCTGCAGCCACCACAAAGTCTGTTCCATCCCTCCAAGTCTGCCCCGCAACATCATGGCCTGCGTCTGTCATCCCGGCCCAAATGCTACGCTCCACCCTTCCTCTGCACAGCTTTCTCTTTCATGGGCAGAACACTGGCACCTCCCCAAAGGGCCCATGTTTGGAAGAAGCAGCCAGGGTGGGGTAGCAGGGTGGCGCTGAGTGCTGGGAGAGGGTGTGGGACCTGGTCTCTATGCTCTGAGCCACTGCTGACGTCAAGCCCTCACCCGCACTGGGGGAAAGCACACAGAAAACTCCCTTTTGCAGCTGTGCAAACTGGGCTTGCAGGACTGCAAACACGCCCACTGCCCCTTACAGTTTTTCTAAATCCATGCTTTCATCGGCTATACTCAGAGGGAAATAAAAAACTATTTCCCAGTTGGCCCTTTTTCAGCCAGACAAAATTAAAATGAAGCCTGACATTTAAGTGAAATCCTCTTCCAATTTATGTTCTGGAGTTTCCATGCTCCTTCCACCCCAGCCTGGTCAGAGCAGAGCTGGCCAGCTGAAGGCTTTTCTTCCAGTCTCCTAAGAAATATCCTTGAAAAGTTGGCTATCAGGCTGTTTCTAATACACATCTGTTTCAGGCTTCAGACATGACTTCTCACCTCCTTGGTGGCACATGCTACATTAGGAATCTAATCTAATGGCTCCTTCTGTAAAGGGAAGGGAAAGGTGAAAGTTCATCAGATTCACCCCCGGTTTCATTGTCCCCACTGTTCAGGCAATACACAGACTTCCTAGGGCACCATCTCTTAAGGACCACAGCCCAAAACTGGGGGAGAGAATGAGGCCATTTTCCTTGGTGAGCATATATGGTGGAATCTGCACCTTTCCTTGGAAGCAAAGGTTGGGAAGGGATAAGATACCTCTTCTACATCCCTGTAAACTGCCCACTCCTAAGAGTTTGACATCAAGAATGGTTTTAGAGGTTTGAGGGCCAGGAGAACATGAGCCTACTGGGTTACTTCCAATCCCAAGTACTCTGTAAATCCCAGTGGTTCTTAGGTATGTGGTGACATCATCTGTGGAGCTTTCCAGAAATACAAATGCCACGCTTCAAACCCAAGTATTCTAATCTTGTGGGAAGGGGCTGCAGGGCATTAGCTTTGTGCAGTTTTGAAAGTTCTACAGTGGCTCTCATGTAGGTAGTTTATGTATTTGCCAGTTTTCTCAGCTGGGGTATGTACATGAACCACTCCTAAGAGTGAAACTCTAAAATCACTGAAAAGAATTTTTATAAGTGTAAATATGAGGCACAGAGGTAAGATAATAGCCAATTAAAAAAGCCTGGGGGATATAAAACCAGGAAGAGTTGCAGTATCTAGGAGTAAATACCTCATTCCTAGAAAAATGGAGTAAGGCAGTTATTCCTAGGAAGATGACCTTGGCCTGTAGCAATAATAAACAAAATTAACTGTGCTCTAGCTGCAGGGGTAGTACCCAGCTGGGTAGGAGAGAACCAGAAGAGTCATCCCTAGAAGTCAAGAAGATGGGGCTTATACCTGTAATCCCAGCAGTTTGAGAGGCCGAGGCGGATGGATCACTTGAGGTCAGGGGTTCAAGACCAGCCTGGCAAACATGATGAAACCCCGTCTCTACTAAAAATACAAAAATTTGCTGGGTGTGGTGGCGCAGGCCTGTAATACCAGCTACTTGGGAGGCTGAGGCAGGAGAATTGCTTGAACCTGGGAGGTGGAGGCTGCAGTGACCTGAGATCATGCCATTGCATTCCAGCCTGGGCGACAGAGCAAGATGCCATCTCAAAAAAAAAAAAAAAAGAAAGAAAGAAAGAAAAAGAAAAAAAAAGAAAGAAATCAGGAACTCAGGTAGATGGGTAACATTAACGTTAGATCCAAGGAGCACAGATACAAACACAGCGTGCCCAAAGTAAGGTACACAGGTTAATAAGGACTACCAATATTTCGAGCTCTCATTCTAAATAGTATTATCCACATTTGATTGTTTTCCAGTTGTTAAGACTTTTATCTATTTATTCAGTAGCCGTTATTGACCACTTACTACATGCCAATCACTGTGCTGGGTGTGGGAGGGACAGCAACAATGCTAGCAGAATTCTTTCTCTATTTTTTTCTCATCTGATTTTCACTTGGTCTCAGTTCTGCATTTAGACTCTTTCCATATGTAGAGAAGTTGCCTTCTGCCACCTCCAATTTACACCCTTCACCTTAGAAACTCTAAGAAAATAGAGAACTTCTTTCTCCCAAGGTCTATGGATCATTCTGAGGGAAATATTCAGATCAGTTTTGCTTGGGTCACACGCCCAACTATGACAGATGGTTTTTTCCAAAGATGGCCACTCCAACATATTGATCCATTCCATATGTTCTTCCTGCAGTGTGACTGACACATCTCCCACTTAGAGGGGAAGGGACCTATGTTCCCTCCCCTTGAATCTGGGTGGGGGATGTGATGGCCCCATCCCACCATACTACAGAAATGGTATGTAGTTCTTGAAGCTAGGACACAGAAAGGAAACCGTTTATGTCTTGCACACACACTCTTTCTCTTGGGATAGTCATCTTAGAACCCAGCCTCCATGTTCTGAGGAAGCCCAGACCACATGGAGTGGCAACATGTGGGTGCTCTGGTCAACAGCCAGCAGGTGCGTGAGTTGAATGGGCTTTGACATGAATTCAGCCCCTGTCCCTCCACCTTCAAAGTCTTCCAGCTGTGGCCCCAGGCATTGTGTAACTGAGACAAGCCATCCTGCTCTTCCCTGTTTGAATTCCTGACTCAGAGTAACCATGAGCAATAATAAATCATTTATGTTTTAGTTTGCAAAATTTTTAATAACTTCTAATGCAGCAGTAGACAAATAATATCTCCATAGAGCAAGGGAACAAGTGTGTTACTGAAGAAGAGATATGTGAAATGTTGCTAGGTAGACAACATGGGCAGACACCACAGTCTACCACAAGTTATCCCAGGATTCGTTAATTTCCCATGAGCGTCGCTAAGAGAAAACATTAGATTTTATGAAAATTGGAGACAGAGTCATTATGGTCAACAGTAGATGAAAAAGGGTGCTGATTTTACTATCTAGCTCCATTTGCTACATCTACGGTTTATTATTGTTCAGGAAATGTAAGTGCATTTTCTCAGATTCATTCTGTAGGCAATGATTTCCAATTCAGCAAGAATTTAAAAATGAAACTCAGAAGTATTACAAAAAAAGCTTTAGTCAGAGATTGAATTACAGATACAAAATTTAGGTGGTCTTTAAGAAAAGAACATACATGGAGGTGGGGTGGCAGGCCATTTTCAAGACTTGTTACTAGCTAGGTTTTCCTCTACCTGCTGCCATTCTGAGCAATCCAGGAAGCACCTTCATTTGTCTGTTGCATGTCATGGTAGAGTTGCATAACCCCACACTGAACCCGAATTCCTCACTAGCAAAAAAAAGTATATTTTCTGGAAGTTTCCAGAGGATAATGTCTTATTTATTTTTAAAAGATGGTCAACCAAAGTATATTCTCAAAGTTTATTGTATTTAATGACTTTCATAGATGTCTGATAAAAAATCCTTTATATAGACTCATTTTTGAAAATTCAAAACACAGAAAGGGAAGCTGTAAATTAAGCAGGATTTAAAATATGCTCTTTCTCATAGGAAAAAGTTTACTTTGCAGTCAATTTAAATGACAGCTACCAGAGAGACCAGAGACGGAATTTCAGGATTGGGAGTTGAGATATGAAATAATAACTCTGCCTGCATAAAGACTCATCTACAGAGAAGAAATTAAAAAGTAGACATTGGAATGTTGTGTCTCTGAGAAAGGCAAGCCTTGGGGAGGAGAAAAAAGGTTAAGCTTGGTGGCCCTCAGCTTTATGGTTGCATGGTGGTCACAGAATTGAATGCATTCTCTGCCTCCGTTTCCCTTCAAACACAGAGATTACCAATGAAGGAGAATGCATTTTTCCCTGTCCCTCTCTTAAGTTAAATTCCTCGTCTAAATTGGCATGAAAACCTAACAGACACAGCCCATTTCATAAGTTAGCCGGATTGAATTCTACTTTCTGAACTTGTAGTGAGAGTGTAGAATTATATGAATCTTGCTGAGTTTTTTTTTTTTTTTTGAGACAAAGTCTCGCTCTGTAGCCCAGGCTGGAGTGCAGTGGCATGATCTCGGCTCACTGCAATTTCCGCTTCCCGGGTTCAAGTGATTCTCCTACCTCAGTCTCCCAAGTAGCTGGGAGGACAGGTGCACACCACCACGCCCAGCTAATTTTTGTATTTTAGTAGAGATGTGGTTTCACCGTGTTGCCAGGCTGGTCTCAAACTCCTGAGCTCAGGCAATCCACCCACCTCTGCCTCCCAAAGTGCTAGGATTACAGGCATGAGCCACCACACCTGGCTGAATCTTGGTGAGTTTTTAAAAACCTATTTAAAGATTAGCTATTTTTTATAGTGGTAAGTTACATTTAAAAAATTGACCATTTTAACCAATTTTATATGTATATTTCATTGGCAGTAAATACATTCACATTGTTGTATAACCATCACTACCATCCAATTCCGGAACTCTTTTTGTCTTCTAAAATGGAAGCTCTTTACCCATTAAGTGATAACTGCTCACCCCTCTCCCATCCCCTAGCCTCTGGCAACCACCATTCTTCTTTCTGCTTCTATGAATTTGATTCCTCTAGGCACCTCATATAAGTGGAATGGTACGGTATTTGTCCTTTTGTGACTGCTTATTTCCCTTAGAATAGTGTCTTCAACATTCGTTGTTCTTGTAGCATGTGTCAGAATTTCCTTTTTTAAGGCTAAATAATATTTTATTGTATATGTATTCCATATTGGTGAGTTCTTTTAAATAGGCTGAACGGTACTCTCCAACAATAGTTATCAGGACAGTCTGTGATCTCTGCTATCTTTTCAACGTTAAACATTTGTTCAAAAATGACATTATTCTTCTTTATCATTTTATCATTGTATCTGGTTTATCTTTCCTCTCTACCTCCCTTCTTTCCCTTCTCCTTTGCTCCTTTTCTTTTTTATTTATTGTACTTTAGATTTTGGGGTACATGTGCAGAGCATGCAAGATTGTTGCATAGGTAGATTCATGGCAAGGTGGTTTGTTGCCACCTCCTTTCTCCTTTTCTGTCTTCCTTCCTCTTGTCTCAGTCTCTCTCCTTTGTGATAGCAGGTGTTACATACTGGCGATGTTATGGCTATATACCCACCTCTCCTAACAAATCAATTTCTCCAGGACAGGAACCAAATCTTACCCTAAGAGAGGCCCTGAATAAAGCCAAGTAAATGCTCAGTAGAGGAAAGCTGAGTTTAACTGAGTGGACTATTATATGAGTTAGAAGCAAAAGAAGGATTCCATTTACAAACTTCTCAAAATCAGCTGAGGCAAACACAGATCCGTAAGTCTATTTGTGTATTTATTTTTTATTGCTGCCATAACATATTTCCACAAACTTTATGGCTTAGAACAACACAAATGTATCATCTTACAGTTCTGTGGGTAGAAGTTCAGTTCAGGTCTCACTGGACTAAAATCAGTGTCACCAGGCTGTGTCCCCTTCTGGAGGGTCTAGGGGAGAATCCCTTTCCTTGCTCATCCAGGCGTTGGAAGAATTCAGTTCCATGTTGCCATGGGACCAATGTATCCAAGTCCTTGTCAGTTTGTCACCTGGGGCAGACCTTAAGTCCAAGAGGCTTCTCTTGGTTCTTGCACATAGCTCCCCACACTCAGAACCAGCAACAGGCACCAAATCCTTCTCCTGCCACCACTCCCTGACCCTTCTTGTATTGTTGCATCTCTATCACCAAAGCCTGGAAAGGTTCTGCACTTTTAAGGACAGACGTGATTGGACTGGGCCCACTTGAGCAACTCATTTGAAGGTCCATAACCTTAATCGTATCTGCAGAGTATATTTTGCCACATAAGGTAACATATACACAGGTTCCAGGAATAGGGGATAGGCATTTTTGGGGGTCATTATTCTGCCTGCTACAATCTGCAGGCATCCACTCCAGGTCTCCTAGTTCCTGATCTTCCAATCATTTTCTTCCTAGAGTGCTGCTCACTGGCCAACTCATTCACTATTCTTTAAGGATCCATGCATAATCTAACCTCAAGCCGTTTCTTCTTCTACATAAAATGGATGACAAGTTGTATTGCTCATTGGGATGATTTTCTTTCACTAATGTCTTTCAAGGCCACCCCTTCATGAACTAAACCCAGCCTTTTTCTTCCTCCATTATCTGGTCATAAAGAGTCCCACATGTGGCCACTTGTGAGGTGAGAGACAGGTCCTGGTGCAAGAGTAATGGGTGACATAGGCATCTGGACTACCTACTGAGACAGCTTGCTCCTGTGCCTGATCTTTGTTGTATAATACCACTTCCATTTTAGGATGGATTACTGCTGGACCTCCTCAATTTCATGACTTGGTGGATTGGATATACGATCCAAACACTTCATCCTGGAACTTCTACAGAGGGCTTTCCTACTCTGAGCTTACTTTTAGCTCAAAGCTTTTTTTTTTTCTTCTTTTTTGTCACCCACTGTATAGGTTCAAGCAGTATTCCCAGATGGGGAATATTTTGCCTCCAGAATCTGAATTGCCTGTTAGGTGCTGTACTTCCTTCTTCGTGGTTAGAGGTGCAGGAAGCAATAATTTTTCCTTTACTGTGGAGGAGCTGTTCCAGCTTGCCTCAGGCTAATGGGCACCTAAAGTTTTTACTGATGATGTGATACTCCTTGAAGTATTTAACTCACATTTTCTGTAGTGCATGTGCCCTAACAAGGCCTCCAATCAACTAGCTACTTTGCGCTCATCTGATCTGATTAATATGATGCCATCAAAAGAGTAGAACAATGTGAGCTTCTGTGGATTGTCCAGGTCTCTTCAGACTCTATTTTCACAGAGAATAGAAGAGTTCACATAGATCTTGGGCAAAACAATGAACATATACCACTGTACATTTCATATGAATGTGAAACATCTCATCTTTCCTGGTAGAAATACAAAAGAACGCATCTGCCAGCCTCACGGCCCCACACCATGAGGCTGAGGCCATGTTAATCTGCTCTTGTGACCGAATTGTGGATGATGGGCTCAGGTTGCTCCCCGGTGGGCTGTGTTCTTCCAGGCCCTTGGTTCCTCACTCTCCCAAGAATGGGAGGGAGTATCCCACTGGGCAGGGTGAATGTGTTTTAAGTAAATGTCGGACCCCAAAAGTTTGGCAGAAAGTGATTTATTTAGGCAGAGAGAGAGAAAAAGGAGAAAGAAATAGAGAGCAGCTTCCATGATGTCGTGGAAGGGGATCCAGAAATGGAGTCCGCTGTGATGTGGGAGAAGGGGACTTTTAACCTGGGAGATATTCCTGTCCTATTTAAGTTTTCTGTCCTATGAAAGTTGTTCCTTTAAACTTCCGGCGGAGTGATTGACCTTTTATTTTTTCCCATGCGAAAGTTAAACAAAGACCTTTAAGCTCCTGGATGGAGAAGTGGGTGGAGGTATGGCACTGGGAAGTTCTTGTCTTTGAAACTACGCCCCCTCATGGGCCAGGGAAGAGAATACATTTCATCACTCTCACTGTCACAGCAGCTGCAAGAGCTACGATAGTCCACTATTTATATTCTTCTGTGTCTGTGCGGTTTCTGCAAGGTGCAGGTAAGTGCATTAAATGGAGATATGATGACCACCATCTCCTCCAGGCTGAATATTAAGGTGAATGAGGGAGAGTTTACTGATTTGGGAATTCTCTTTGATAATACAGGACTAAGTGGTCTGGAGAAGCCCCAGGAGATGGTGTGAGCTAGGATGACTCTCATAAGGACGGTAGAGGAAATAGTCCAGCCAAATGAGGTAAAAAGACCAGAAATTGTCATAGCACACAGTGGAAGGGAAATTAAAACATCTTGAGAAAGCCGCATGGTGGAGAGGCTATGCTATGTAAAGCTAGGAAGCTCGATTATATTATGACTTAACCCAATGTATTGATGTAGTAGCAAGGAGGAGAGTAGCACAGATTCTGAGGCAAGGAGGGTATATGTTGTTTTATGGGAGAAGGACCTCTGCATCTTCTTCAAGTAAAGTTGGCACGTTATCCCTTAGTAGAGAGGAATGAGTCACTTTTGCAGGCTTAGAAGGTTAAGAGAAATTTGGGAAGTAAATATTTTGGGGGCATCATCTAGATAGTCCTGTCTCATGTGTCTGAGTCCCATTCTTTCCCAACAGGGCCCTAACCTTGGAGTAGTCCACTGCCATGGTTGGGAGTTTAACCTTCCCTTGAACTCAAATACTATGTCAAATAATTCTTGGGGCTACTTCTCAGCTTCCTCAGCCCTCTTGTTGTAGGAGATGATACCTCTATATATGCTACCAAGCAAAGTCTCTCTGGCCTTCACTCCTAGCTTATAATTGCTGGTTAATCACTCTGAGCTTTTTATTATCTTTTTTCAGATCTCCAATTGAACTTACTAAGAGCCAGTTCCATTGTCCTTATAGTGAGTTTCCCTCATACTTCTCAAATAAATACCTGACACGTTGTGCCACCTAATGAATTCCCTTCCACCACTGTATCAATCATTGGTTGAAAGTCTGAACAATTGTATTGCTACCTAGTGCCAGGGCTGTCTGTTGCTCACCTACTACCAGCGACGAGGTCCTCTTTGCCAGGTGTTTGTTAGGTGATTTGGTTCCAAAATCCCTTCTCAGTGTTTGCCTTCTCAAACTGCTTCTGGTACCAACTGTCACTATTTGGGTTCCCTAGGAAGCATAATCTGGAATGGAAATTGTTGTGCAGAAAATGTCTTAGGGAATGCACCTTGAGATCAACATTTGTGAATGGGGTGGAAGTAAGATTGGGTAGAGGAAGAAGTTAGCTGTGATATACTCTGCATGAAGGACTTAGCCAACTCTAAAACTGGGAGGACTTTTCAGAGTTGTTCTGAATTGAGGGGGTGGCTTTTATAACTCCAAGTTGATCAGTCACTGGTTGTGGATGGTCTGCTGAAGGAGGTGTAACCTTGGGCAAGGCTGCTGTAATCAGTTACAGCAGTGTAACTGACTGTAGGAGGCTGACCCTGAGGGCTCTACCTGACGCACTCCGTGTCTGGGGGAGTAAATTCTGTATTCCTGAAGACTAAGTGGTGCATCACAGCGTCTATCATGCAATCTTAAAGCCTATTACAAATCAGAGCACTTTAACCCACCTTGAGAAAGAGCCTATTTCAAGTTAAAAATGACTATCCAAGTCATCAACAAAAACATTGAATAAGACAAAGATCTCTCTATTCCTACTGCCATCTACCTCCTGTCTGGTACTATTCAGTGCCTTTTTGCTGACTAGTAAATAAAGTACTTTAAGGAAATACCCAAATTCTAGCCCTAAAGTTACAAATGGAGGAGCTTTAAAAAAAAAAAATGGCCCCATCTGCTCTTTAATCATTTGGAATAGCCTTTGAATAAAATAAGTTAATACATGTAAACACACTTAAATAGCACTTATTGAACATCTACTCTGGGTTAGAAATTGTTTTACTCATACTAATTTATGTATTGAAACTATGGCAATTGGGATTTATTATTTCTATCTTAAGTATACTAAAATATGTTGAAGTGTACCAATTAATGGGCTGTGTTTATGTCTTAGTTAATTATAACGTGATTTTATTTATGTAGATGATAAATTGATATTTCAGATTGTTGATACCTGAGTAGAATGACACTAAATTGTGTAATTTTGAAGTCTAGAAAACTGCTGATGATACCCATTTGCCTAGAAAGTGTGTGAATGCCTAGCCACAATGTCCATCCCTTGGGGTTTTCTAATTCCGTAAAAGGAATGCATTACTTCTTGCCCCAGTGGTATTTGGAGTTTGAAGCTAACATCCCTTTCCCAGAGGCCTAACTTATGTGCACAAGTGACTTTTGTCCGACCAGCTGTACAGAAGGGTCCAAACGTGGAACCAAAAATCTGGAACCATCTGAGCTCTACCGTGTATGTGCTGTGGGATCATGGCCATGTTACTTGAACTCGGAGGCTTTGTTTATTCATCTATGAAATGGACGCAGAAATACTACCTCTCAGGGTTTTTTTTGGACTGAGTGGGAAAACTATGTGAAACATGCAATAATTGGCAGATATTTTTATTGCTCTTTCTATTATTAGCTGGCATTACTAGAAGTACCTATAGAAATTAATTCTCTTCCAGTAAACTAGCCCCTCTGTGTGTCTTCAATTTCTCTTCTGCAAAATGTGGATAACAGTGGTATCAATTCTGTTGGCTCTTATGAGGATTAAATTGATTAATATATGTAAAGCCCTTAGGAGAGTAGTTAGCACACAGTAAGCCCACTGAAAAAGTTCTTGTGCTTTCAATCTAAACGAAATTTCTTCGACGAAATTATAAAGACATAACTACTTTTTCTCCAAAGGAAGATTTGATGTAGTCATAGTATTATATCATCTTTTCTCATTCCTTGGTCACAGATTTCACTCTTTTTAAGGCCTTTCCTGACTAACAGGAAGAGACCAGATAAGCTGGTTCTGTAGAAAAATCACAAGGCGTGGCTAATGAATAGTGAAGGCCGGGCCCATGTAGCTTTGGGCAAGTCATGCTCTGAGCCTTGGTTTTCCCAGCTGTCTAATGGGAATACCATCTCTACCCTGGGCACCACCCTGGGTGATTTACAGATCATATGAGAGACTCTGTCTCCTTGCCTGTGGCATAATTAGTGTACATGAAGAAGGCCTGGCTCCACTCAGTCTGCATCAGTGACCCTCAGGCCTCTTTCTTGACTGTTGCATTGGATGTGAAGGAAGTAGCTATTTGGGTTGTTCTTGGGGTCCACTAAAGGTGATAACTTCTGGAGGATAGTGCTTAAGCCACTTTAACACACAAATACTTATGAATATTCCACTGAAGGATGATTAAGCACTTAACATAAACCACTGGACACTAAAGCTTAATGATGCAAAGGATGTTAGAAATTGTGTCTGTAATGGGCTAAATTGTATCTCCTCCCCAGATTCATATGTTGATGTCGTGATCCCCAGTACCTCAGAATGTTCCTGTATTTGGAAATACGGCTTTTAAAGAGGTAATCGGGTCAAAATGAGGTCATCAGAGTGGGCCCTGATCCAGTATGGCCGGTGTCCTTATGAAAAACAAATGTGGGCACAGACCCACAGAGGGAAGACAATGTGAGCACGCAGGGAGCAGATGGTCACCAACAAGCCAAGAAATGCCAAGAATTCCCAGCAACACCAGAAGCTGGAAAAGACAGGTAAGACTCTTCCCCTTATAGCCTTCAAAGAGAGAGCATGGCCCTGCTGATTTCAGACTTCCAGCCTCAAGAACCGTGAAAGAACAAATTTCTGTTGTGAAAGCCACCTGGGTTGTGGTACTTGGTTTGGTGGTGCCAGTAGACTAATGCAGTGGCCCAATATGTGTCTTCCAAGAAGCTCTAAGTCTGTGGAGGAGAGTCTGTCAAGTCAAGGAGGGAGGAGGAACTGAGGAGGAGGAGACAGGCTTCACTCTCCTCTTCTTTATCCAGCGCAAGTCTTTTTAGCAGTGCTGTATATTGAATTTCCAGGAAGAGTATTCTATCTACTAAAGATCTGTAGTGAAAAAGAAGCAGTGGAAACTACTGCTCCTGCTTAGCTGAGTCTGTCAGTGCTCTGCCTTTGGTTAGGAATCTCCTCATTTTCCTCTCACAGGCTCCCTGGGTGCTTTTACTCACAAGAGCCTCTACCTGGGGCTTTGGATGAGGTGGTCCTCAAGGAGGCGCCACAGCCTGCTTTGCCTGCACTTGGAGAACTGAAACGGAGCAGTCCTCGATCAGTGGCTGACCTACACAGGGATACAAATACCCCAGCTCTCTCGCCTCTCATCAGGACGAGTCTGTGGTGGGAACTGCACTGTCTCCACGGTCTCCCCACAGGACTTAGCCTGACACCTCACCCTTGCTTGGCCTCCTAACCCTCCTTTTCCATCTCCCTTGTGGATTCTACCTGGGAACACTTCCTAACAAACCACTGGTTTGTGGTGTTTCTTAGCCTCTGCAGTGTTGATGTGTTGGTTGGGATAATCCTTTGTTGTGGGGAGCTGCGCTATGCATGGTAGGATGTTTAGCAGTATTCCTGGGCTTTACACACTAGATGCCAGCATCACCTCCCCTCCTCGCCCATGGTCATGGCAATCAAAAATGTCGTCTTCTGACAAGGTCCAATTTTGGCCCTGGGAGCCAAAATTGCCCCATTCAAGAACCACTGCTTGAGTATTACAAATGTGGATCCCTAAGTTCTGAGAGGTGATGAGGTAGAAGACCTGGGATTAGAAGCTAAACTTCTTGATTCCTTGGCCACTGGATATTTTTTTATTTTTTAATACACTTGTGTTTCCCAAACTTGTCTAATCGTAAGAATTATGTAAATGCCTTTAAATACAGCGTCCCAGGTGCCTCTCCTAAAGAATCTAATTGAGTAGGCCTGATAGGGGCACCTGGCCTGCAAGCCTCAGTGGTTCTCTTATTAGGCAAGCTTGGGAAACTACACTGAAATCCTGGTCTCAGATTGTACTGTGGAAACGAATCATTGTATGAATGGTGTGGGGAGGGGAAGGGCAGTGAGGGAGTTGATATGTCAAATATAAATATGTTTATATAAAATGTAAATTTCTGGCCTTCATAGTCCAAGATTTTGATGGTCTTAATAAAATTCCTGAGTTTTTCTGATATAAGTGGTCTGAAACAATTGTCATAATACTTTTCATTAAATTATGTTCTTTTGTTAATGTATATGCAGAGTAGTGCCCGGTATCTACAGATATTTATTAAACAGTTTCCCCCTCGGCTGACATCAAGATTTTTAGTGAATGCACTTATAATACTCTATACTTCTCCTTTTTAGTACTTAATACTTTGTGTAATGTTGGTCTTCTTCACTAACATACAAATTCCATAGCTCAGGGCTCATCTCAGCCTTTATCTGATTATATTCCTTAAGCCTAGAACTCTATCTGCCTGGAGTGAGTGTTCAATAAATGTTGCTGAGTAAATGACATTAGATATCAGGTAAACAGAATAATGACCCCCTCCCAAAGATGTTTACATCTGAATCCCTATGAATTTGAATATGCTCAATAGGAATATGTTATATTACATAGCAAGGGAGAATTAATGTTGTAGACGAAATGAAGGTTGCTAATCTGCTGACCTTAATATAGGGGAATTATCCTAGATTATATACTGGTGGACTTCATAATGACAAAGGTCCTTCGAAGTGGAAGAGGGAAGAAGAGGTCAGAGCCAAAGATTTGAAGATGCTGTGCCGCCGGCTTTGGAGATGGAGGAAGGAGCCAGAAGCCAAGAAATGAAGGTAGTCTCCAAAAGGTGGAAAAGACAAGGAAATGGATCCTCCCCTGGAGGCTCCAGGAAGAACACAGCCTCACAGACACCTTGATTCTAGCTGAGTGAACCCAATTTAAAACCTCTGACCTCTAGAACTATAACAGAATACATGTGTGTTAAAGCTTTTAAATGTGTAGTAATTTGTTTCCGCAGCAATTGGGAACTAATATAGATGGTAAGGAAAACAATAGCTGACCTTTATCCTTGCTCATTCTGATAAAAATGTATTATCCCATTTTTTTGTAGATGAAACATCTGAGGCTTAGAAAGGTCAAGTTACGCGGCCAATCGCACACCATTGGCAAATGTGGAGCTGGGCAGCAAACCTCTCAGATCCATACTCTGCCACACCAATGCTATTGAATGTGGGTGGCACAGACTGCTCCTGATCCATGTTGAAACAAATACAGATATTGAGATTACATGTTTAGAACCATCTCATGGTAATTCTTTTCTTTTTTCCCATGTTCATTCTGAGTTTGAAAAGTAATTTTATGTCTGTTGAATCTACTAATTTTAAAATGCAGCTTCTTTTATATGTCATTTTTATTTCTTGTTTTAAAGTAATTCATTCTTATTATATTTTATGAAAACCTTGGTCCACATGAATTGGAAGAAAAAAAACAAACTGCTTTCTAATCACAGACTCTTGGAGAAGCACTGCATAGACCAGGATGCCAAGATCTGGGATTGTGATGGGTCCTTGCCACTGGCTTTACTAATTCTCCTAAGTGGGCAGAAGTGAGGGCCCAATCTGCAGTTGCTCAGGGCCTTCCTGGGGATGGGATGAGGGCAAAGGGCAGCCTGGTCCTAGGAGCCTTCTTCCCCTTGAAGACACAGCTTTCCTAGTTCCGCTTCCCAGTCACATTCCAAAGTCTCACCGTTTCCACCTTCTCCCTGTTCTTTCAATAAAGGATACTTAAGGTTCATATTAACTTTTTCTTCTCTTTGGTCAATTTTTTTCTATGAGAGTGCATGCTCCCCCACATATTTCACATGGCCTGCATTTTTATGAATCCAAGAATAAATGCATTCTTGGCTAACAGCTCAGAAGTATTTTTAGACTCATGGAGCTGTATTTTTGTCTTCTGGAGAACATAATTTGAAGCAGATGTAGTGGCATGTGGCACTCTTTAACTCTGCACTCAGTTTCAGATGTCCTGCCGGCAAACTGCATCCCTTCAAAAATATGTTAACACTTTAACGAAAACTGATGATCTCTCAATCTAGAGGGCTGAGCCATACCAAGAACAGTGACTGAGATCTTGGCTATTTATTCAAACTGCTTCGGGTCAGCCGTGTTGACCTTTGCTCTGCCTGGGACAGGGGCTTTTGCAATAGAGATGTTTGCTTAGCATGTACATATGAATCCCTGTCATTTCCCTACTATTCTCAGTTCCGTGATGGACCAAGACCACATCCCAGGGGAGCTGGGATGACAGAAAGAGAAAAAACCCTACCAACCTATTCCATATATGGAATCTTCCACTTGTCAACAGTTAGATTTGGAAGCAACTTCTGTCATCATCTACTTCAACTTCCTTGTTCTAGAGCTATGCTCAGTGATACCATTTGGGTCTAATTCTGCTTTGGACCTTTATTGTCTGAGTAGGTGTCAAAGAAGTTTTCTTGAACAAGTGAGTGAGTGAATGAATGAATGAAATTGAGACCCAGAGAAGATAAATCTCTTGTCCAAGATAACATAATTCAGAACATAGCAGATTCATTTCTAAACAGTCCAGCAAGACGGCTTTCAGTACCAATAGGGAACTCCTAGAATTGTTCTGGTATGAGTCCAGACTCATCATTGGTTTTCTCCCAGAGAGCTGAGGCTTAAGCCTTAAAACATCCAGGCTGGGTTTAACCTGCTCTGCCAGCAGGGATTCTATGCATTTTAAATCAAGAAGTCCCGGATAAGATGAAAAAACTTTCATATGGCCAGAATGGCAGAGCCTGTGTGAGCATTGTGAATCATCTCACCACAGGAAGTAAAAGCTAGGTGGTGGAGGGCTGGCCATGGAAAATGCTCCAAGGCGAGGGTTATTTCAACTCTGCCATGATTAGAGCTAGGCTAGCATCCTTACCCTTTCACAAGAAAATAAAGAGTAAAGTTAAGACCAATTAAAAAAGAAATCTTGCAAGTGTTGCAGATTTGAGATCCTAGTAGGATCAAAATTAAAGAAATGCTAACGGTGGCTAAACCCAAGCTTTCCTTTCTCTGAAAATCATTTGGAGCTTGGGAAAAACTCCAGGCAGACTAAATGAACTGTAATTGAGATGCTGGCTTGTCAATATTTAACTGGGAAAATGACCAGCTTGGAAAGGTGATCAAGAGTTTCACCAGGTAGATAGGCAGCATGGACAATGAACGGAAGCTGTGATGTGGCACCAAGAGGCCGGCCACTGTCCAAGGACCTGCACTGGCCAGCAGGTGACCTGCCTTCTCAGAGCATTGTTTTCTTCATATGCAAAGTGATGATGACAATATTTCCCTCAAAGAATTGTTATGACTAGGATTAGTAACTTTTTAGATATACATGGCTAAAATTTTTCTAGCACAACCTGCTAAGATGCTGTGCTGATTTTTTTTTTAATCTAACTTATCTCAGAAGCAACTGTGGACAAATTATCTATCCTTCTGGCCTCTCTTTATCCTTACTTTATTAAAAACAAGCCCCTGGAAATTAATACTTTATCTGCATCACAGAGTTGTTACGAAGATTAAGTAACTTAATCTGTGAACGTGCTTTCTCAATGTATGACCCATGTTAAGTCTTCAGTGAATGTTAGCTATTTTGATCCATTATATTATATTGCCCAGAGATAATTCAAAGTGTAATATCAGACTTCCAATGACTAGTATGTGCATGAGGAGGGGGAAGAAGAAGCTGTGTTGACTGTGGAACATTGCACAGAAACAGATGTGTCAGTGATCTCTTAGTGTGTCCCATCATGTACAATCTCCATGCTTCTCCCTTTTCCCTGCTCTATGTCCAGGAAGATTACCTGCATGACCTATATCAAGAGGCTCCCTTATTCTCTAGCTTCCGCTGTGCTCAGTGGATGCAGAGTCTGAGCAAAGAGGAAACAAGGAAGGAGAGTGGACTTAAGGCACTTATTCCCCTGATTCTCTACTGTAGGGCTCCTGCACTGTGGTTGATGCAGTTAGTACGGTGGGTGTTTATTATGATCTGGCGATTGAAGATGGCTTCAAGTTTGGGCATCTAGAAAACAGTGGCAAATCCAGGATGTGCTGCCTTGGGGAAAAAGATAGTAAATGGCAAAATATTTCAGGACAGTGGGAGCCTGGAGCTACATATCAAGGACTACCACTTGGGAGGAAAAAGAGATCATGGCAAACAAATGTTTATTTAAAAGTTTACTCAAATATCTAAAAATCTTCAAATTCCATCCCCCCCTCACAATTTATTTATTTATTTATTTTTTGGAGACAGAGTCACACCCTGTCACCCAGGCTGGAGTACAATGGGACGATCTTGGCTCACTGCAACCTCTGCTTCCCAGATTTAAGTAATTCTCATGCCTCAGCCTCAAGAGTAGCTGGGACGAGAGGGGCACACCACCATGCCCTGCCAATTTCCCTCTCGCAATTTTACCTTCCCAATAGAAATATTTATATACCCAGTTTTTGAGCATTTGTGTACACATGCTGTCACTTTTCTTTACCTGTAGTTTTGCAAAAATGTCTTAGTTTAGCAACTATGATTCAGTTCTTTAACAAATAAGTTCTGCAAAATCACACAACCCATTTCTCATAGTTTCCCTGAAAAATAAAAAGATATAAAACAAAATAAGATAAAGTATATATTAGTTTTTACTTACTTTACTGCAAAATGTAGACTGCCATTTCATTTTGTGTAGTTCTAAAATCAATTTTAAACTTTTTTCAAAAGAAGGATTGAAAATAAAAGAAATACTTAAGCAATACAAGTATTTCTTGATTCCTTGAGGCCAGCATGAGGTCTTCTTGGTAACCCTTTCAGGACTCATTCAGTTGTTGGTCTCTAGCTGCTGAGCTTTTGCATCTGACAGAGTAGCCCAGAGTCACTTTCTTAGAGCTGACCACAGGACAGACAGTCATGAGCCTGGAACTTAGGAAGGGGAAAATCCTGGTTAGGTTGAATGGCAGGACGGCTCCGTCTCTCATTGTTCATTCATCTCCTTTTCTATTGCTCCTGGAATTTTTAGCTGGACTCCTGGACACCTAAAATAAAGACTACATTTCACAGCCTTACTTAAAGCTAGATTTGATGCGTAATGAAATTCCATTACATACCATGAAAGCAGAAGTGCTGTGTGCAACTTCTGAGAAGCGTCATCACAGGAGGAAGCATGCCATTCTGTCTTCTTTATCATCTTGCTGGCTGAAATGCTGACGTACAAGGGAGGCTTAAGCATCCATCTTGTGCCATGCACAGAAGCTATGCTAAGGATGATGGAGCAACGAGGTAGAAGAAGCCTGGGTCCCTGAGGGTCATGACGCTGCCCTATCAATTTTGGAATGCTTATCTGAACTTATTTAAGCCACTGTTATTTTGGAGTTTTTTGTACTCTCAGCTCAGTCTAATCATCACTAATATATGATGCCCAAGTTCCACTGGTTTTCTCTCTAACCAGTTCTCGAAGCCCCCCTAGGAGAACCTGATCATCTTTCACCTTCCTCATGGCATCTTTGCTCTGCTTCTGCTCTAAGCATTGATGACTCTGGTTAGAAAACTTCTACCTCTACCAAGTGAGTTCCTCTTGATAGTATCACCAGCAATGAATGCTGCTGATGAACAAAGTTCACTGTTCAGGCTGCTCTCAGTTCCATGGAGCACTGCACGGTGGATGAGAGCACAGGGTCAACATCCAGCTCTGTCACACATCAGCTGGTATCACTGTGGGAGGGTGATACCTAGATGGCCTAACCCCTCCCTGCCATCTGTAAAAGGAGAATAATAACAGGGCCCACCTATTGGGAAAGAAGCAATGATAATAAAAGACAATATTTAAATGGACACTTTCCATGTACCAGGATCTGTGCAAGCCTATTCCATATTGAACATTTAATAAATGCCTGAATTTGTGCTACCTGTGGGCATGACTGCAGTGATGCTCAGGACTGCTCAATGCTGCCACACACATCCACAGGCATCTTAGCCCCAGGACTCTCCTCTGTGGGACACAGTTCTGATTCACAGGACATTAGTCTTGTGGGATGACTTCTTACAGCAACTCTCCTGTGCTCAAAATATTCTTCCCCTACCCCTAGCCCCAACATATTTTCCTTAAACCAAATAACATGAATCACGCCCAAGTGTCCTTGCCCCTCATGCAAAGGGAAGAGAGAAGAAAGTATGCCACATACTCTCTGCAAGCCTGAGTCCTTTAAATATGCCTAGGCATGTCTGATTCCCAGGATGAAAACAGCTCAGAGTTTCCATTTGAAACCATCCTCCCACTTGCTGCGCCACCTCACCCATCCCAGTCCCCCCAGGAACCACTGCACACATCATTACTGAGAAAATGAGGGATTGGGGCTCTAACAGAACCTGACATTTCTCCATGGTATGATGTCAAGATGGTCTCTGAAGGAGCCTCTCTCTCCCGAGATGTGCATATAGGTTTGTTTCTCTGGTACTGCCTGTATATTACCACGGGCCCTGCCTCCTCTCCTCCTTGGCTCTGAGTGCACTCGCCAACCTGTTTTTCTTACCCACTGTAGCTCTGGAGTTTCTGAGCTTTGTCCACTTGTCAGCTGCGCTTCTAATTCAATATACTGTGACCAGAGACATGGGGAGCACAGGCAGGAGAGAGGACGGGCTGGGAGGCTGAGTTAGACAGGAGCATCCTTCTTGTCAAGGATGTGATATAGACTCTTTTGATATAGACTGTTCTTTTCTCATAACCATTAATATGGAAACGTTCTCTAATACATCTAAAATTAAACTCGTTATCTTTTTCTCTTAATAAGCGCTCCTGCCCACAGGTACTTCCTCCAGGGCTTATTCTTCTGCCTGTCTGCTCTCATCTCCATTGCTGGTGCTGCCTTCCTTGCAGTCAGCCAGGTTCACACCTCTGGCTGCTCAATGGCTGGGGGCAGGTGCCATTTGTACTGTAGCTGTGTGCATGATATCCTCAGAGCTGCGAAGTGCAGAGTCTGGTTGGTGGTGCAGGACCAGCACGGCCCAGGCTTGCCACCTTGCAGTCAGTGTTTACTCCCGGCCCCTCTTCACAGACCCCCATCCAACCAGTCCCCAAGTCCCATCTACCTCATCCATCCTTCACCTCCTGTCCATTCCCAATGCTGTCTCTCAATTCCTGCCCCCATCACGGCCCACTTAGCTTTCTAACTGGTGTTTCTTCCCTCAGTTCCCACCAAGTCCATCCTACAAAACAGTGCCAAATTAGTGTTCCCAAGGCCAGATGGGTAATGTCACTACGGCAGAGACCCATGACATCAAATGTCTGAGTGTGGCACCCAGACCTTCTGGCCACCCCGTACTTCCTCATCTTTATCTCCTTCACAGACACACACTACAGCTAGAGCGAGCTACGTGCCATTCCCTAGGAAGCCCCTGATTCTCTGGCTCCTGGCCTTACTTGGGCCTTTCTTCTAGGAAAGCCAGGTGACTTCCTGTGCACTTAGGCCCCATTCATGGGCTTTCAGTCTTCTTGGATTCTCTCTAATCTGAATTATCTCCAACTAGCTGGTATCACTCCTTTTTCTGAAATCTCATTAAGAATTCTCTTATGCTGTTTAGATTGAAAACATTTATATTTGTGCCTTAACTATACCTTCAAGTAGTTTACAATCCAGTAAAGGAAATGTGTCTTGGGTGTCTCATAAGGCCTCATACTCATCTTTGCCCTGTGGTAGATGTGCGTGTGGGAGGGAGGGAAAGAGGAGAGGGGAAAAAAAAGGAAGGGAAGGAGGGAGGAAGGGCTAGCTTTCTAAATACAAACAAACTCTAAAAGAGGTTTCTTTGATTTAGAAGTGAGTGTTTCAGAATCCAAGATAGATGTTTCCCCTCACTGATGCCCCAAGGAAATTCTTAAGGTTAGACCAAATAAAAAACTTGAAGAGAAAATCAGAAACTGGGAGGAGGACCATCCTCTTCTCCTTGGGAGAATTAAAGACAATCATTAAAGAGGCACATCCAAAGACCAGGGGCTGCTGCCCCCTGTGCCATGGGCCCAGGGTCATTTAACCTTGTCAGTTAGACTCATTTTTATTATTGAAAAGGTGATAAAACTCAGGGAATCTGGTTGTAATCTCTACATGCGGGTTCCTGCTGGGAAGAGCAGGTGGCTGACACTCTGATTTGTCCTGGCACAGAACAGAGGCTACTCTGATGGTAGGTTGGGAATACCCCTGGCCAGGAGCCCTAAGAGCAGGCCTGGCTCAATGACCCACTGCAACCTTTGGAGGAAGGAAGGTGGAGCCCCACTATGTGCCTTTTCATGATGCTGTACCGCAAGGAGAAGCTGGTGGGCTTTTGTGCAGGCTTCTGCGCATGGGAGCCTGCTCCGGGCCTGGGCCTCTTAGTCTGTTGGGAAACATCAACCAAAGTGAGGTTAACTAAAGGAAGCCTGAGGCATATCGCAGTACACGGGGTCACTTGGGGGGTGCAGGAGAGGAAGTAACTAAACAGAGCCTTCATGAATTTGTGCAGAAGGAAGCGGGTCTTCTGTTAAAGGACATTCCTTGGTCATTTTTTTTAGTTCCTTGTCAGTTACAAAAGCGGAAGAGAGTGTGTGTATGTGTGTGTGTAACATATAGTGTATGTGTGTATAAAACATATGTACCTGTGTGAGTATACGTGTATGTGTGCATGTATGCAGTCTATATATTACCCCCAACACCCCTCCTGGGAAGAAGAATGACAATTGCTGTAAAACCAACATTGCAGAGACCTTTTGCTGTGGATTTTCTGAGACAATCTCTATTTCAAATGTTTTGTCTCAAAACATATTTTCTGAACTGGTCAACAGGATATGTGGTCTCAGTGTTTAATGTCACGTTTCATTAAGATATTTCACCATCTACTCAGTTTTCTCTAAAACGTGCGTCAGTCCCTGTGCCCACCCTCTGTAATCACCCATTTAAACTTTATTAAAATATATATATTTTTCTCCTCCCCTAAACATATTTCTGAAGGTTCTCTCAAGCATTCAGCTTCGGTTCTGGTGGCACTGCCACTTTTTTTTTCTCTTTGCTGCTGATACGAAATGAATACAAGAAAAAAAAAGGATGGGATTGAGGTTAGAGCAGATAGAAGGTAACTGGAGAGGGGAGAGATCCGCCATTCTTTTTCAAAAATAGAGAACCATTGCAGCTTTATGGCTCTTAGACGTAGAACTCAACTAAAAAATGATTTCTAGCTCTATAGGGCAGGTCCTCAGCATGACAATTAGGCATTTAATCTCAACAGATAATTTGTAGCCAAAGTGTGGCAGACCTTAGAATTGTCTCCACTTAATACGTGTGGTCCAGAGGGTTGAAACAATTGAGAGTTGGCTGGAAATGCAGAATCCCAGACATTGCATTATCCCCACTGAAGAGAAGCTGCGTTTTAACAAGATTCCTAGTTGATTTCGATGCATGATAACATTTGAGAAGCATTGGTCTAGAGAACATCCAACTTCACAGATGTGAAAACTGAGGCCCAGACAGGCTAAGGAATGTGATCTTGATGCCTTCCTTCATGGTAGATATGCAAGATGTGCTTTATAGAGAACCTGGCTTTTGAGCCCCAATTTGTGCTCTCTAGAGAATCTTATTCTTACCCAATCAGAGGAACTTGGCAGTTCTGGATTTTCTCCGTCTCTTTTGAGTAAACAGTTAATTCAGGATTGTCCCTCTCTCTTTTCTCCTGTCCTTTGATGCAGGGGTTGCTGAGAGACTGGGGGTCTTACCCTCAGTTCTGGAATCAAAGAGCAGGGGCAGAGCTGCCACGGACAATTGTGCTGTTTGCCCCTCAAAAGATGCCTGGACACCAGGCACAGTGGCTCATGCCTGTAATCTCAATACTTTGGGAAATTGAAGTGGGAGGATTGCTTGAGCCCAGGAGTTCAAGACCAGCCTAGGCAACATAGCCAGACCCAGTCTCTACAAAAACAAAAAAACAAAACAGTGCCTGGATCTCGAGGCAAATAAAGGCTGCAATTCTTCCCTTCTGCTCTCCAAGCAGGAGCCCTGCGGTAGGTAGTTTCAGCTTGGAGAAAGAGGCATCTCTTAGTGATTTGCACAAAGGCTCCTGGACGTATAGCAGGGTCCTTGCCAGAGCTGTTTGGTCCACGGTGGTCTCAGTAGATCCCAACAGAGATGAAAGTAAAATTCATCTCACTGTGTGTCAGTTGAATGACTCACTGATGGGAGAAGCCATGAGTGCTGTGCAGAGTTCCACCAGAGAGCATGTTACTATTCCTAGGGCCCAAGGACTGACAGACCTGAAAGGATGCAAGTTCCTCTTTAGATTTGGCATTTCTTGGCTTCTAAAATATATCAATATCTTTTTCAAGAGATTTTAATCAACAGTAATCCTGATACGAGTCTAATGTCTTTGAGTAGACAGAAGAATTAGGACATTTGTAACTTGACCTTAGAGGGCAGAGGTCATCTCCTTAAAGCTCTCTTGTCCACTGCATACACCCACCAGGGTCTCCTGGCTCTTGCCAGGTCACCCAGACCCTTGTTTGATCTAATGCAAGAACAAGAAAGCTGAAAAGGTTAGCCGTAAGTATTGTGTGGGGTTATATAGTAGTTTCCTTGGTGGAACTGGAAAGATTTGGAATTACATATAAAAATGTTTGAGGACTTCAAGTAATAATATTAATATTTTATATTAGGGTATATAAAAATATTTTATATTCCATGTGGTTATAATGTTTAGGAGAACTAGACTTGGAATAAATGGACACTTGGGGCTGGGCGCGGTGGCTCACGCCTGTAATCCCAACACTTTGGGAGGCCGCGGTGGACAGATCACGTGGTCAAGAGATGGAGACCACCCTGGCCAACGGGTGAAACCCTGTTTCCACTAAAAATATACAAAATAAGCTGGGCATGGTGGTGCCTGCCTGTAGTCCCAGGAGAATCACTTGAACCCAGGAGGCAGAGGTCGCCGTGAGCCGAGATGGCGCCGCTGCACTCCAGCCTGGTGACAGAGCAAAACTCTGTCTCAAAATAAATAAAATAAAATAAAATAAATGAACACTCGTATAAGTCCAATTTAAAATATGTAATTGAGTAATTAGTTAATTTTACTTTGTTATTTTTTAAGTAAAAATCTTACTGTTTTATATAGCACTGGAACAATTACGACAACATAGGTTCACCATATTTAAGTTGTCCTTCTAAATCCAGTAACTTTCTAACTTGGGAGGTTAGAAATTTCAAGTGGACATGAAGCAGAAATCCCTTAAGTGGAAATAGATATATTAAAAGTATAAATGTCATTTGAAATATTTGAATATGTTTAACTTTGTAAATGGATCAAACATTAAGCAAAGATCCCCTAAAAAGTGATTGTTCAAATATAAATGTTTGCAATACTAGCAAACTTTAATCACAAGTTTCACTTGAAAGCAAAAGTTAGAAGTAGGGTTTAAAATTTGTAATGTTAATCAATCAAATGTTAATTTAGAAATTAACATTTTAAATGTTAATTTAATTTTTAAATTAACAATTTAAAAACAAAGCAAACTTCAGAATAGTGTCCCTGAAAAACCACAGTTAAAGTCACTAAAAATGCTGAATCATCAAGGAGCTGGCCTCCGTTGCCAATGTCCTCGGCTCCATCAGGGCTACATCCACACAGCCTGACCCCAGGGACAGTTCCCAGGAGAACTCTTGTATGGTGCCTTCAACCAGTGCTAGGGTGGGAGGAGTTTTCTGTGGCTGCCCTCAGGCACATCTCCCTAGATACCTTGGTCATCCTTCTCATTCTACCACACTGGGACTGCAGCAGTCAGGAGCTTCTCTGCGGGACCAGCACCTCCTGAACTGTATTTGGGCAGCAAGGCTCAAGTCTCCCTCCCTGGCATCCTCCTAGATGTGTCCTGGGTCTCTTCCCCCTCACTGTTACTGCCAGGGCTTTAACTCAGGAGAGAGTAGAGTTCTCGCTCCTTTCTCAGGAAATGTAACTAACTCTCTACCCGTCTCCCCCCAAGAAGGGCATAGGTCTAGCTCTTCATCTAGTCTCTTTCTATCTATTGTTGAATGCTTTCTGCTCTCTTCTTCAAGTTCTGTGTAGTAACAGATTGCATTTTCCAAAGTGGCCACAATATCTCTCATTTCACATGGTCGTCTATAGTGGGATCTTCCTATGGCCTCATGAAGAGAGGGAGACTAACCCTCCTCCCTTCGAATCTGGATGAGTTGGTGGGGTGCTTTGATAATAGAGTATGGTGGAAGTGACGGTGAATAAATCCCAAACTGAGTCAAATCATGATGCAAATTCTGCTTGTTCACTGGAACACACACGTGGTGGGAGTTCTGAGCTGTCACGGAAGAAGTCCGACTCCCTGAAGCCAGAAACGTCCATGGAAAGATACGCACAAAGTCCATGTACAGGTGTGCTGGTCCTAAGTCTTCCCAATTGTGTTCTCTCTCCAGGGCCGCTGTAATGAAGTGCTGCAAACTGAGTGGCTTACACAACACTCAGACAAACAGAAATGTATTGTCTCGCAGTTCTGGGGGCTGGAAGTCTGAGATCAAGATGTTGGCAGGGCTGGTTTCTTCTAACGACTGCAAGGAAAAATCTATTTCAGGCCTCCCTCAGCTCCTGGTGGTTCGCTGGCAATCTTTGGCCTTCATTGGCTTCTGCTGCATCACCTGGTCTCTGCTTTAATTTTTTTTTTTTTTGAGACAGAGTCTCACGCTTTTGCCCAGGCTGGAGTACAGTGGCGCGATCTCAGCTCACTTCAGCCTCCACCTCCCAGGTTCAAATGATTCTCATGCCTCAGCCTTCCAAGTAGCTGGGATTACAGGCACTTGTCACCAAGCCTGGCTAATTTCGTATTTTTAGTAGAGACGGGGTTTCACCATGTTGGACTAGGCTGGTCTCGAACTACTGACCTCAGGTGATCTGCCTACATTGGCCTTCCAAAGTGCTGGGATTACAGGCATGAGCCACTGCGCCTGGTCTCTGCTTTCATCTTTACATGAAGTTCTCCCTGTGTGTGTGCCTGTGTCCAACTCTCCCCTTTCCATAAGGAGAGTGGTCATGGTGGATTAGAAGCCATTCTACTTTAGTATGATCTTAATCCTAACTTAACTAATTATGTCTGCAACAATCCTATTTCCATTAAGGTCACATTCTGGGGTACTGGGATTTTGGACTGCAACATATGAATGAGGGTGAGGAGGGGACACAAATTCAACCCATTCCACGAAGTCGGGTACCACATATGTGAGTAAACAAGCTTGCATGTGACTGCAGCCTTCCAGTCACAGGGTCACCCACTTCCTATGAGTTTTCCCAGTTGGGGCTCCAAGCATCACAGAGCAGAGATCAACCATCACCATGGAGCCCTTTCCTAATTTCTGACAGATGAGATCTGCATCAATTTGCTAGAGCGTCCATAACAAAGTATCACAAACTGGGTGGCTTAAGCAACAGAAATTTATTTTCTCACAGTTCTGGAGGCTAGAAGTCCAATATCAAGGTGCTGTCAGGGTTAGTTCCCTTAGAGGCCTCTCTCCTCGACTTGTAGAGGGCTGTCTTCCCCCTGAGCCTTCCCTCTGTATGTCTATGTCCATTAAAAAAAAAAAAAACGATGCCTTTGTGGCTGGAGCCCAGAGAGAGCAGCAGAGAGCCTGCGGTAAAGGTGAGCAAGACTCACACCCTTGCAGGAACTTGCAGGAACCTGCAGGCCATCCAAAGAAGCCACCCATTGAAGGATATTCGATTGGGTGAGGGGGTGATGCAAGGTCAGGGTCAGGGTGCACCCTATTCACTGTGGCTTCCTTTGGAGGAGTATGGAGACTGAATTGGAGAAAGGGAAAGTAGAGTGGATAATTCAGATAAGAGGCTTGAATCAAGATGAGAGATGATGATTTTCTCCTGCAGTGGTGGCAGTGGTGGAATTAATGGAAATATATGTATCTCTCTCTCTCTCTCTCTCTCTCT